>LOEQ01002458.1:150919-167990 GCA_001685075.1 Bramus lutescens
TATTAACCAATGAAAGTAACACATAGACAGATGACCCTCCTACATCAAAGTACCTTTACATGTTGAGACCTCTCACTAGCTCCAAATACAATTCCTTTCATAGTCATTAGGCTATTCATATTTTCTATTTTATCATGGATCAGCTTAAGAAATTTGTACTGTAAGTTTGTAAATTCTAAATTGTTAAATTTATTGCAAAAAAAAATCTGAAACCTTTTTGTGGCCATAGATTTGACTGCTATTTCAACTTTAGTTTGATAATCAAGATTCATGTTCTCTCTCTTTCATTCTTGCCTAATCTACCTATGGTCTTATCAATCAGAGCAGTTAGAAGGTAAATAATGCATCATTTACAAAGCCTTTAAGTATTTGTGCACTAAGTGCTGGCAGGGTTTCTACTAGAGGACTCTGTAGTGAAATATCTGCTGAGTGTAAAATCATATTACTATTCCGTTATTTCATGGTATGCTCATTTACTATTCATAGAGGAAACTTAGGTGATGAATACATAGTTATGTGGTAAAAACACAATCCGCTTAACCAGAAATCAATCATTACAATATCAGGGTTAGACAACACATTCCAGGAGCTCTGGGCTATGGACAGAGTTGGGTTCAAATGTCAGAGTGCCTGGTAGCTAGGGATTTTAAACACGTTGCCTTATTTTTCTAAGCATCTAATATTGTTAGAGTCAAATAGGAAGACCCTTTAAAGTTTTAAGTGTGACTATTGATGTGTGCTGTAAAACTTTGGGCTAGTAAGTAGCCTAGTCAGAGTTAATCTTAGGTGTGTGTGTGTGTGTGTGTGTGTGTGTTTGTGTGTGTGTGCATGATGCTGTCTTAGAGGTCTTTGCTTTTTGTCCTCGGCTTTGTAAAATTTAGCATTGCTTTCCTAGTTCTAGAGTTGTGCGCTATAAATTACCTCCAGAGAATCTGTTGGCGCTAACGGGGTCTCTGTCATGCTAGGTTGAAGTGGTGTCTGCCCTGTTTCCATTTGCACACTTCTTTTGCAATCCTGTGGGAACAAGGGGAACTGCCAAGACTTTTTCCATATGTTCTTGAAAATTATCTAACCACGACCGAAAAGAAATTAAAATACAACCCCAAGCGAACAGGAAACTGATATTTTCTTTTGGGACCTTAGTCAAAAGGCCAACATTTTGTGGTTTCTATGAAGATTCCTCTCACAGAGTTCAGAAATTCATCTTATAAAGTGCTTTGTTTTCTGTCTTTTGTCTAGGCTACTTGCAAAGTAGTTCCTCCTTCTTTTACCCATGAAAGTTGGTGATGGCAACACCCATGGTTCTTACTAAATGCCTCCCCCATATATATATTCTTTATTTCATATGTATATACAATAAAGAATATATATACATATATAAATATATATAATAAAGAATATATATACATATATTTGTAAGATAATGCCATAGAAGTATCAGACAGTCACACTGGCTTCAGGCAAGTATAAATAATTTCTCCATCCATAACAAAATACAGGTACCTGACATGCTATTTCTGCAGCCCATTAATCATTATTTAGTCAGGGGAAGAGTCAAGTGTGGGCAAGCCTAGACTGAAGAAGCGTCTTCTGTAGAGAGATTCTTGGTCTTATGTAACCACTCACATTTGACACCAACCTGAGTTAGGATAAAGCTCTCGAGCTCTGCTTCAAACCCATGGGAACTTTTGGACTTTACAAGAGAGTTGCAACTGGGAATTTTATTTGAGGAAAATGAGAAGTTAATAAATATGTACATCTTGTTTCCCCAACTTTTCCCATCTTTGAAAATCCCTGTTTCTACGCTCCTCTGTGGCTGTCATCGTCTGTGGTTCTTCTTGCTTGCCACCACTTTCTGTCTGCCTTTCCACATGGTGACCTGGATGGTAAGTCAGCCATCTTGGGCTGTGTGACTCTCTCCATGTTAGGGGTGAGTTCAGGGAGACATGACGTCTTCTGTGGTTTAGAGTTTGGGTCACTTTTCTTTTGCTTCTTCCAAATGAGGATTTCACTGTCTGCAGTAATTGTTCTCCTTCTTTTGGGGGTTATTGAAGGTTTTCTTTGGGAAGAAAGTCTGAAGAAACACTTTATTCTGAAATGATTCTTTGTGAGTAAATTTCATAGCAAGTACTTGAGCCACGATTGCTCTTCCTTACTTTCCAATCCACTTTCTTTACTTTCTTTTCCAACCTAGGCATGTCAAATCATAAAACCAAAGCAATTCTGGAAGAAAATTAACCAGCTAATATCTATTGCAAGCTAATTACTCAGTAGGTGCCGCTCTCATCCAAGCCTTCTGGTTGCAAATAAGGAACACAGGACCTGTAACAGAAACTCTTGGAGTGAAATACTGATACGTGGGACCTGGTTTCAAACATGACTTCACATTTCAAAGCTTCTTCCCTCTAACCCATGGCTAGAATTATCTCACAGCATTACTCTAAGAGTTTCAGAAGATAAAAGTGCACATAGTGGAGATCTTTGATTCCTTTTTGTTTTTCAGATGAGGCAGTGTAGTGATAAAGCAAGCAGGCCTGCATTTCGTCCCGCCCAGCTCCTGCAAGGCTAGCTTATACCCAGAAATAACAATACACAAATTGTTTTCATTTAAGCACTGCCTGGTCCATTATATCTAGCCTCTTCTTGGCTAACTCTAACATCTTGATTAACCCATTTCTAATATAGACACATCGTGGTGCTCCACCACCGAATGGACCTTGATTCTAACCTACGTCCGTCTTGGGCCGGAGCTTCAAAGCATCTCCCTGCCTCTGCTTTCTTTCTCCCAGCATTCTGTTCTGTCTACTCTGCGTATCTAAGCTGCTGTCTTATCAAAGGCCAAGGCAGTCTCTTTATTTGACCAATGAAAGTAACACAGACAGAAGACCCACCTACATCAAGGCAGGGATACTTTAAAGTGCCTAAAAAAGTGTGCTAATAAGTGTGTAAATAGTTGTGCCCCAGTCTGCCACCCTGTCATGCAGTTAAGCCTCCATCAAGTTGGGGTTCAAAACTCAGTGTGGTAAGTTCCTTTCCGATGCAATCGTTAAAACCATATCCACCTTCAGGGCAAACAAATTAGCAGATGCGGAAGGTGCTTTGACTGCAATTTCTTAAGTGTATTTATGAAGTCTCCATCTTCTCAGTATATGCTCTATTGCTTTTAAAAGCTTTATTTATAAATCTTGGGTATGCATGCATGCCTGTGACACTGTGCATATGTGGCAGTCCGAGGACAACTTGCAATAGTTGGTTCTCTCCTTCCCGTGGGCCCAGGGATCCAGCTCAGGTCAGCGGGCTTGGTAATAAGTCCCTCTACTCACTGAACGATTTGGCCAGCCCAATTCTGTTGTTTTCAAACATCTTCATGTGAAAGAGTGTTTTAGGTCATTAAGCCTTCAGTTCCTAATAGATAAACAGAGGACAAATTTTGAAAATTCATTTAAAAATTTCATTTTAGAAACTGTATATTGGGTGCTTCCTATTGAGGAACTAGGAGTTAGACAGACTCCCTGACAGACAGATAGGGCTAGGTAATAAGGGGGTGAACTTCCAA
Source organism: Bramus lutescens (assembly GCA_001685075.1). Lineage (NCBI taxonomy): Eukaryota > Metazoa > Chordata > Mammalia > Rodentia > Cricetidae > Bramus > Bramus lutescens. The sequence goes on from LOEQ01002458.1 coordinate 154,476, forward strand.
GAAGCCTGGCTTTTTCTCACCCTGCTGACCCTGAGACAAAAGCCTGGCAGCTTAAAACAAAGGCCTGTGGGCTTTTTCTCCTGCCAGTAAGGTCCTTGATGACTGACTGGCTCAACGAGTTTAAGACCAGATCTGGACATGTTTGTACAGTTATGGGCTATCCTGTCTTTCTTCAAATAGAGCAAACTTGGGGTGGGGGCTATTTAGAGATGTAAGAAAACCAAACCAAACAACAACAACAAAAACCCAAGCCCTTGAGAAGAGAGTAGATTTCTGGCTTCCGCTTTGTGGAGGGTCTTTTCCTCTGTGTGCCTGCTGGGTGTGTATTTCCTCACTCCAATGAAAGCCTTTTAGCTGCTGGTGTTGTCTGATCCCATCAACTGTGTTTGAAATTTCTCTACTGCTACCTGTCCAACTCTAGATGGTTCCTGTCTTTCACTTCTTTAAGTGGCAGAGAAAAGGAACCCAATCAAGACCCCTAGATGGCAACACTGTATGTCAGGGACCATTCGAATCATTTAAGATTAAGCAGTAAATGAAATAAATGTCCTGTTCTTGCAGCTAGTACACTAGAAATAGATGTGTGGCTTTGTTAACAGTCAAGTGTATACATCAAGAAAAATAATAGCTACGTAATTTGTGTGTGTTGGTATGTATATATGTGTGTTAGTATGTGCATTTATGTGTTAATGTATGTATATGTGTAATTTGTGTTGTAGGATATGTATGTGTGTTAGCATGTATTAGCATGTGTTAGTGTGTATATGCATGTGTTACGATGTATATATGTGTTAGTATGTATATATGCATGTGTTTTAGTGTGTATATGCATGTGTTGGTATATATGTGTGTCTTAGTATGTGTGTATATGTATATATGTGTATTGTATATGCATTGTGCTAGTATGTGTATATGAGTATATGTGTTGTATATATGTGTAAATATGATTATGCATATGTATATGTGTGTATAAGTGTGTGTTAGTTGCTGGGTGGTGGTGGCACATGCCTTTAATCACAGCATTCAGAAGGCAGAAACAAGTAGATCTCTGTTAGTTCGAGGCCAGCCTGATCTACAAGAGCTAGTTCCAGTATAGGCTCCAAAGCTACAGAGAAACCCTGCCTCAAAAAAGAAAAAGAAAAAGAAAAAAGAAAGAGAAAGAAAAATAAAATGTTAGTATGTGTATATGTGTGCATAAGAATGTGATAGTCTTGTGTGTATATGTATGTGTGTGTGCTAGAGTGTGTGTGTGTGTGTGTGTGTGTGTGTGTGTGTGTGTGTGTGCATGCCAGAGTCAACTTCAGAATTTCTCACTGAATCTGGAGCTCACTGACTTAGCTAACTGGCTGGCCAACAAACTGGAGGTCCTTCCGGGGAGGGGAGGCCCCTTCCCAGCTCTGGGATCCCAGATGCCACCTCTGAGCATACTTTACTTTTATCATTGCTAGAACTAGTGATAGAGATTTAACTCTTACAGGCCTGTGCTGCAAACACCTTGCTGATCAAGCTGTTTCCCAGCTCTAAATTGAGTCATATAAAAATTAGCAAATCAAGGTTTTGTTTTTCTTTTCTGAGAAGAGTCTCACAACCCAGCTGCTCTCCACCTCAGCCACATGGCCATGGCTATTGAACTCCTGAATACCACTAGACCTCCAGCGTGCAGGAACTGCAGGCGTGTACACTAGACCTCCAGCGTGCAGGGACTGCAGGTGTGTACACTAGACCTCCAGCGTGCAGGGACTGCAGGCGTATACACTAGACCTCAGAGTGCAGGGACTGCAGGCGTGTACACTAGACCTCAGAGTGCAGGGACTGCAGGCGTGTACACTAGACCTCCAGCTTGCAGGGACTGCAGGCGTGTACACTAGACCTCCAGAGTCCAGGGACTGCAGGCGTGTACACTAGACCTCCAGAGTGCAGGGACTGCAGGTGTGTACTAGTAGACCTGGTTTGTACAGCTGATAACCAGACATGGGACAACTGACCTACATCCCAGCCTTCAAGTCAATTCTTGAAAACAGAAGGAAGCTCAAGGCCTTCAGTTAATATGAGCAAGACATCATAGCAAGAGCTAGAGTGTTCCAGCCCTCGCTGGGGAGAAAGACTTGCAAGTAGGTGGAGAGTTAGAGATGTTCATTCATTTAAAAGTCTCAATGTCTGGAAACTTTCCTCACAAAGGAAAAGTTGGTTACGTTAGCGTTCTTGATTCTTGTTCTTAAAAATATAGAAGGAGGGGCAGCAGAGATACTCAGCTAGTAACAGCACTTACTGATCTTGTGGAGGACCCAAGGTCAGTTTCCAGCAGCTCACATCTACCTGCTGGTAACCCCAGCTTCAGGGGTCCAAAGCACTCTTCTAGACCCTGGGGCACTTGAACTCATGTTTGTGCATGTGCACATGTACAAACACACACAGAGACATAAATAAAAAGAAAAGAAATATTTAAACATTATATTGAGTGAGGTAACCAGACTCAGAGAGACAAATATCGTAGGTACTCATAAGTGGCTTTTAGACATAAAACAATGAAAAACCAGCCTACAATTCACAGTCCCAGAGAACCTAGACAATAATAAGGACCCTAAGAGAGACATACATGGATCTAATCTGCCTGGAAAGTGAAAAAAGACAAAATCGCCTGAGTAAATCGGGAACATGGGGACCATGGGAGAGGGGAGAAGGGGAGGGGAGAGGAAGGAAGGGGAGTGGAGAAAAATATATAGCTCAATAAAAACAATTAAAAAAAGAAAAACAAAAAAAGATAATTTTAGCCAGCGGTATTAGTGCATGCCTTTGGTCTCAGTACTTGGAAGACACTGATTTCTGTGAGTTTGAGGCCAGCCTAGGCTACAGAGTGAGTTACAGGCCAGCCTTGGCTATAGAACAAGATCTTGTCACCAAATAAAATAAAATTTAATTGGAAAGACAAAAAAAAAAAGAATTCTCCATGTCATGATTTGGGAGCTGGTAGGTGGCCCTATAAAAAGCCTGCTACACTCTCCTCCTCCTTCCCATGAAGTCAACAGTTTGATTAATCATAGACTCCCTCCATAATGTACTGTTCTATCATCAGCCACAAGCAATGTGACCAAATAACCATGGGCTGGAACCACCAAAACATGAGCCAAATCTCAACACACTGGATTTTGTAGGTTGGACAAATGGAGTGGTATCATGGGTCATTAAAGAATAAGATGGGTCAGGAGGCAGAGGGATACAAGAAAGAAAGTGTTTCTGCCTTTCAAGATGTAAGGAAAGGGGACCGTCATCCAACCAATGCTGGCTCTCTTTAGAAACCAGGCAATGAAAAGTCACAGGTCCTCCCATCCCTTGAGGCCTCCAGAAAGCATCCAAGTCAGACCTCTGACCCATAAAACTGGAAAACATTAACTATGCTTTGTTAAGTCCTTAAGCATAGTAATTTGTCACACAGCAATAGAAATAGTAAAAAAAGAAATAGAACAAATAAAAGTTCTATATCAATTTTATCTTCTACTGAGCTAAATTTAATTGCTGTGCAAATAAAGACAAAAGGAGGCAAAAACTCAAGTACTAATGCTTGCATATTTTATATTTATATGAGGGGTTGTAAATAAGCAGACTTAGTTCCAAAGGTGCTGTTTCAGAGTTCATAGTAGGCAGGGTACTTTGTGAAGACAAAAAATGGAATTTCCCAGAAATGTCTCAATTCAGTTCCTACTGGGTCTTTCTTGGGTATTCTGTTTTGGCTTCCTTTTCTGTATGCTTATTATTGTCCAGAAATCATCCATTTTTGTGATAATACAATGGAGAAAATTTATGTCCCATCAAATTTTATCTTTTGTGACCCTAAGCCCCAAAGTGATGGCATTTGGGAAGTGATTCACTGGAGAGCACTGATGAGTGAGATTACCTTATGAAGGACAGCACAGAGTCCTCTTGACACTTTGCACCATGGGAAGCTGACATCTGTCTGTGGATCCAGAAACAGGACTGGACTAGACACAGACTCTACCTAGATTTGGACTGTCCAGCCTCCATAGTGCAGAGAAATGCATTGCTTATAGGTGTTGTCTGAGGTTTCTGTCCTGCCAGATTCCCAGAATCTTTAAGTCCCAAAGAAATCACATAGAGGTCTACATTAACTATAAACTGATTGGCCCATTAGCTCAGGCTTCATATTAACTCTTATAACATATATTAACCCATTATTCTTATCTATGTTAGCCACATGGCTCAGTACCTTTTTCATCAGGGCAGTCACATCTTGCTTCTTCTGTAGCGAGGAAAGAACTGCAGAGGAATGGTCTTCCTCCTTCCCAGAATTCTCCTGTTCTCCTTAACCCACTCTACTTCCTGTCTGGTTGTCCCGCCTATACTTCCTTCCTGGCTACTGGCCAANCATTATTCTTATCTATGTTAGCCACATGGCTCAGTACCTTTTTCATCAGGGCAGTCACATCTTGCTTCTTCTGTAGCGAGGAAAGAACTGCAGAGGAATGGTCTTCCTCCTTCCCAGAATTCTCCTGTTCTCCTTAACCCACTCTACTTCCTGTCTGGTTGTCCCGCCTATACTTCCTTCCTGGCTACTGGCCAATCTGTTTATTTTAAACATGATTGACAGAATACAGACAATTGTCCACACCACATAGGCAACTAGTTCCTGAATGAGCTAAGCTAGGGACCACCTCCTGTAAAATGTTGAGCTCCTCTGTCAAGCTGAAAGACAAGTTGAGGCACATGGACTGTGAGAACAAATGCTTTATTTTAGTGAACATAGAGAGAAAGCACAAATTCTAGTCATACAGAACAAGAACTCAGTGTCTGAGGCATCTGAATTGTTAGAGAAAATTTAAATTATAATAATAAAAACAAGAAGATTACTACCAAAAAAGAAATATTTAAAACAAAGATGAGATAGTAATGAAAATAATGAGGAAAACTATCCCAACAATGGAATAAAATGCAGGCTTTCCAAAGGGTATTGATAAGTAATATTTTGTGAAAAAAATCTATAGAAAAAATTTTATGCTCTACAAAGAAAAATAGCAAAATAACAGAATTAAAATTGGTTTGTTTTTTGGCTTTATGACGTTTTCAGTACTTTGAGATGTCAACAGCTAGATTTTGTTACTTCTGTGATGAAAACAGAACTTTAGCCTCCCCATTCCTCAAATCATGATTTAGCCCCCCAAGTATTTGTTCTCATGAATATCAAGCCCTGAAGGACACCAAAGGGAAGAAGGCAGGAGCGCTGGCAGGAGATGCTGCCTTCAGGCTGCCAAGGGGCACTTTGACTTCCGTGGACTTTGAACGGTTGCTCTTCGCTTGTTTTGTGAGGCTTAGGCGTCACTTTTTAATCATTTAAAACTCTTAAATGAACATTTGACCTCGGGTTGGAGATGTGGCTCAATTGGTGAGTGTTTGCAGGAAGTTCTGGATTTGACCTTCATCTGCGGCAGCTCACAGTGTCACCCAGCAGTGGGAGGGTAGAAGCAAGAAGGTCAAAATTTTAAGGACATCCTCAGCTACCTAGCTAGTTGAAGGCTAGACCCTGCCTCACAAAAAGCAAATATAGTCAATCTTCCCCCCTCACGTGTGTGTGTGTGTGTGTGTGTGTGTGTGTGTGTGTTCCGGTTCATATTTTGAAGCCTTCTAGAGCAATAAGAGATTTCCTGATTTGTGCAGGACTTCTCCGCGAGCTGCTGTGAGTTTGCTGGACAGAATGCCTGTGCTCATGCTCGGGTGTTCATCTGGGCAAGGTCAGGTGACTGCTGAGGAGGTTCCTGAGTACTGGGGTGGGGGGGTAAGGACTGCCAACGTGATGCTGACCAGCTGTTCTCAAGGCCTTGGGAGACTTCCGATGACCTCACCCTCCTGTCAATCACTCCTGCATGCTTCCATGCCAGGTGTCATGAGACTGCTAGAATCACTGATCTAAGGAGAAGGAAACATGGAACAGCTCTTGGCTGCCGCCCCTGAGAGTCAGTTCTTCTGATCTACGCTGAGTACTAAAGAAAAAGCCTTACTAGGTCACTTTTTAATAGTGGCCTATTGTTGAAAACATTAACCAGGAAAGCTGGCTTTCAAAGGCTTTAGATTTTTTATGTTTATGTTATTATGAATATATATTTATATGTGCACCATGGAACATTTAAAATCCATGTAAGCAGAAATTTCTGTCTAGACTGCCTATTCCCAAATAACTGGTAGCCACTTCCCAAATATCTGAATTGAAGACTTAATTACAAATGCTCAACTGATAGTTCAGGCTTGTTACTACCTAACCCTTACATTTAAATTAATCCACATTTCTTATCTGGGCTTTGTCATGTGGTTCATGGCTTGTTACCTCATTTTCTACATGCCCTGCTTTCTCAGCGGCTGGTTGTCTCCTCTGACTCTACCCTTCTTCTTCTCAGAGTCCTCTGTGTCTGGCTGTAACACCTATAGTTCTGCCTATAGAGCCTGTCAGCTTTTTCTTAGCCAATGAGAGTAATACATATTCACAGTGTATAGAAGGATTGTTATATAGTATAATATTGTTGTATTATACTGTATTATGTGATTATATGTTGTTATTCTACATGAAGATGAAACCAAATGTTTTTCAAAAGCAGGTATGCCATTTAACTCAGTCGGTTCCCTGACAGTACACAAAAGCTGTGTGCTCTTCCTCAAGGAATGCACTTAAAACATTTGTGCTTGACCGACACATATGGGAAGGAGAGGCAGGAAGCTAGTGGGAACCTGCAAGATTCTGTACCCAGCTAAGCAGCTGTAGGGTTAGGGGAGGGTGGCTTCTCTCCAACTCTAAGCCTCAGTTTCTATGTCTGTAAACTAAAGACCCTGAGACCACAAGTCCCCTCCCAGAAGAGCTAATGTAAGTGCTGGCCACATATGCGGCTTTCCCAGCTAGGAAGGGGGAGACTAGCCTGGTTTTGTTTCTCTCAACACCCTCATAAATGCTGTAAGCCACATTTCGGGGTGGTATTTGCTGTGGTCCAGCCACGACGAGTTTGTATGTTCAAGGGTAGGGGTGTGTCGGTTAGAAATGTCAGGCAGAATAGACAGAGATACAAAAGAAATACAGAGACCTGGGATAGGGCAACTCAGGGAATACTGAATCCTCCCACATTTGTTTTTCATACACTTTTATACCCCCATACAAAAGTGGGGTAGAAAGCAAAAGACTGCTTTACCATGACACAAAGGATAACCAGAACAGTTATATTTTCAATACGTGAGACATGACGCCATTATTTCCTGAGTAAACCATTTGATGTCTTGGGCAGGATATGCAGTGAACACACCCTAGACCAAGTATCCCTTAGACAGTCACTCCCTACGTCAAAACTCCTATTTTAAAATGAAGGAGTAGGAATAGGCTTGAATTCTCTGACCTTTGGTCAGGGTGGAGCGGATCCACCTCTATGGGCTATCTTAATGTCCAAAACACCAAGTAACCACACCCTAGTCAGGGTTTCTTGTTTGTAGCCACAGCTGTTATCAACAACTCAGAAAGAGTAAAAATAAGCTCAAACTCTCCGACCTTCAGTCAAGGTGGAACAGGCTCACTTCTGTGGGTCTCCACACATAAACAGCATAGGCTTCCCTGCTTCTAGACAACCACAAGACACCAAGTGCCGAGTTCAGGATCCTGATGGAAACCATGCAAAGGTGTCCTGGGCCTTCCAAAGTTGAGGTGATGGGAGCTACTCACACACAAAAAAAAGTCGCAAAGCCTTTAGTTGTTTGAGAGAGCCTGCAGGCAGACCCTTCTCTGGTAAGGCTATGGACACAGCAGCAGGAGGAGAAAGAAGTTCAGGGGAGCTTTCTGGCTTCAGGTTGGGAGTTCTGCACATTGGGCCTGATAAAGGTATTCTCAGGAGTCTGAGGAGTAGATAGATGTTCAGGTTGTCTTAGTTTAGGTTTCTATTACTATGAAGAGACACCATAACCATGGCAACTCTCATAAAGGAAAACACTTAAAAGGGGTTGGCTCACAGCTTCAGAGGTTTAATCCCCTATCATGGCAGCATACTGGTAGACATGGTGCTGGAGAAGGAGCTGAGAGTTACTCCAGCAAGGCCACACCTCCTATATAGTGTCATTCCCTACAGGCCTATAGGGTAATTAATTACATTCAAACTACCACAGAGGCCAAAACTGGTTTTTCAGAATGAGTGCTGAGCTGCCTTTCTTGGGTTACCCTAGCTACTGACCCTCATATTAGAAGCTCTCTTTACAGCAGATGGAGCGAACCCATTGCAGAAAACTGCAATGCAGAGACCAACAGGCTGTGAGAAGATCACATCAGCTTTACAACACAGTTCCTGCATCTCTGGCTCAGGGAACATGGGTGAAGAGGGAACAGGAAGATTTTAAGAGCTAGAGTACCAGAAAGTCTGCTCTAAAACATTTTTTAAATAATCATGGCTGCATAAACAAGACTGGAAAAATGACAGTATTCTGAGTATGTTTACATAGAAGGGTAAAATTTTGTGGGGGTCTCAGTCCCCTAGAAAAGAACTATAGGCAACTAATGACTCCTGGGGGAAGGCTCCCAGCAATCCCTTTCTTGTTGTCCACTCCAGAGTGGTTGGTCTTGAAACCATATACATACCAGCAACAGAAGCAGAATCAGCCACTTTTATATGTGTATACACTTACGTATATGCATAAATATGTACATATGTACACATACATATATAACAACAACAATCAAAGAAAAAGGCTATCAACTTGAGGGGGTGGGGGCTGGAGGGAGGGCAGCTGGGAGGGACTGGAGCAAGGGAAGGAATGGAAAAAAGTGAGGTCATTCTATTTTAATTAAAACAGTATAAAGGGCCACAAGGTGGTGGTGCATGCCTTTAATCCCAGCACTCAGGAGGCAGAGGCAGGCTCCAAAAGCTACAGAGAAACCCTGTCTTGGAAAAAAAAAAANNAGCATAAAGGAAAAACATTGCAAATTCAAAATCATGATTACAAAAAGGGTGTGTGGGGGGAATATGTGTAAGAATAGTCTTTCTCATAGAAGCCACAGAAGAAATTCACCTCTCTGGTCAAAGAAAAAAACAAACACTGACTGCACCACTAGGAGGCAGGTGGGAGAGGGCCAGAGCCCACCGAGGAAGTGCCGTTTCTTTGAAGAAGGTGATGATGACTCCCAGACGTGGGGAAAGATCTGTAAAGGGTCAGAGGAGTCAGCTGTCTGCAGACAGTCTAACCTGTCTCTACGTCTGCATTAGGCAGCCCCTAAGCCCCACCCTCAGGAAGCCTTTTCTAAGTATGTACTCTTTCTGAAAGCCCTGCCAGGCATCGTGTGGACACTGGATTCCATGCCAGGCTTGGACAGCCATGTCTACCCCCTGCAGAAACACACGCACACACGCAGAAACACACACACACAAACACAGGTACACACACACAGACACACACACAGACACACACATGCACACGTACACACACATACACACACGTACACACATATACACACATGTACACACACGTACACACGCGCACATACACACACGTACACACACAGACACACACACACACATACACACACACAGACACACACTCTCACACACGGTACACGAAAGCAAGCATGAGAAGTAGAGCACCAGGGCTGCGGATGTGGCTCCATGGTAGAAAACTTGCTGGGTTTTCTTCCCAGAAAAAAAGGAGAGAGGGGAGAGTAAAGGGGAATGAGGGAGAGGAAGAAAGACAAAGAAGGAAGAAAGAAGAAGGAAAGGGGAGGAATGGAAGGACAGAGGGTAAAGTAAAAGAGAGAGAAAAGAAGATCATTTAGAAATGAGGATGGGCGTGCCTGTCAGCCGGCTTCCCACAGACTTGTCCTGTGTGGATTACTGCCTTCCAGGTCAGTCCTGGCTCCAGTGTAGGCACACACGTGATGGACCACAGAAAAGCCAGGGAGAAGTGAGAGAAAGCATAGCTCGGGAAAGACCCAGCTAATTAGCTTCTCACTAGTGTTTTCCCCTGGTCCTGGCAATGGTTCATTAGGACCATAGGTTCTTCAAACACAAGACATTCAGTGACCAGGGTGAGGCCAGGGCCAGGGGACAGGCCCAGCCAGGCATGAGAAGTCAGAAGAGACCTACGTGTTAGTCCAGATCAAAGCCAAACGCCACAGAAGCAGAACGAGTGGCTGTGCCTTAGACAAGTTCAAAGACAGCTGGGTGGTGGCTGGGAGAAGCTTCCAGGCCTGTGTGTCCTGCCCAAAGAGGCAGTCTGTCCTCTGAGCTGCTTCAGTGCAGCTGACCCTGAGCTAGGCAGCAGTTATCTGGGGACACCAAATCCGTGATCTGTGCTGGCTATTCCATTACCTTCTGTCTCTTTCTTCCATGGCTCCCTACCCACACTTGCTTTGCAAAGCATTAACATTCTCCACTGAATTTAGGTGTGCTCCACCACCACCTAGCCTCTCTCTCTTTTCTAGCAATGGCGCTCTACCAGGCACATGGTGGTCTAAGGCAAAGACTCCACCCTCAAGCAGGCTTGGAGTCAGTTGTACCATTTATTTTATTGCCATAAATTCTGGCCAATGAGAATTTCCACACACATGGAAACACTGTGATCAGTTTGTAGGGAAGCCTTTAAACTGAGAAAGCGATGTGTGTTACCTACTTTTCTCCTTATTGGTTGGAGTGTGGAAGTGGTAGTTGGAGCTCAAGCAACCGTCTTGTTCCAAGAGGCAACACATCCATTAATGATGGTAGAAACACAAAAATGGGAGAATTCTGGATGTCCATGGAATTATAACATGCCTTAAAATGGCCCCAGATGTCCTAGAAGAAAGAATAAATTTCTAATTTTAAACATCTAATTCTTATGTAAAACTACAGACAAGATATTCCTCCCCCGCACTACCTCAGCCCCTTCATACCAAGGACATCACAAATACAAACACAAAACAGAAGCGCAAAACGGAGCATTAGCCATCTTTTCTGGTTGGGTACACTCATGGCCATGAGAGCAGGGCAAGATCTAGACTCTTCCTTACAAAGAGGCTGCGGGTCACATGTCCACCTACTTCTGCTAAGACTCCAAAGAGCCTTCCCCTCCAACACTCAAGCACTGGCTTGTCCCCTGGCGTTTCAATCTGCAAACTGTGTGACTTTGGGCCTGTCATTGCCTGAGTAGCAACTTCCTTGTATTAAATGGAATGTGGGATAAGATCCCTCGGTGTTGCTTGTTAATAATACTTAACAATACAATAGTTGAGCGCTGGACAGAGTGCCCAGCACATTATAAGCATCCGATGAACTTTAGCAATGGACCCTGATAGCGTGAGGATGCGGTTTACTGCTAGAGTGCTGGCTTAGTTTACAGGAGGTCCCAGCTTCTATCCTCAGTATCACACGAAGTGAGTGTGGTGGTACACCCCTACTTACCCAGCGCTTTGAAAGTGGAGGTCAGAGGATCAGGAGTTCAAGGTTATCTTTGGTTTCATAGAGAGTTCAAAGACTAACCTGGACTACTTTATAAGACTTTGTCATAAAGAAAGAGAATAAAAGAGAGGAGAGACAGGCACACACAGACAGAAAGGAGAGAGAGACAGAGACAGAGACACAGAGAGAGACAGAGAGAGAGCCTGAATACCATTTGTTCCCATTCCCAACCCCAACCTAGGCTCCAGGCAGCCCCATCTGCCAACTGTCTCCAGATGGGCTGCTTCTTCTTTGCATGATGCTCTTCTTGCTCAGAAGGTCTCATGTGGCTGGGGGCCGGGTGGATGGGGAAGCTAGACTTCTTGCCTGTGCACTGTGGACAGTTCCCTCCTTCTCCCTCTGAATAGACATGGCATTTGATACCTGGTGGCTCACTAACATTTACCACCTGATGTTGGTTTAAATATCAAAGCATGTGTCTAGCCTGCAAGGTATAAGCCCCACCAAGGGCGTGGAGCATGCCTTTTCCACCTCTTATCCCTTCCTTTAGTGTTGACTCGAAATCTTGTTCAGGCCCCTGTGAATACCTTTGGAGAAATAAAACAAATCCAATGATCCAAAGTCCTAGCAAAATAACTTCCCGGCATCCTTTGAACCTGCCTACTTACTGCTGCTCTATGTTGCAGAGTCCAAGCCCCAGGATAGCAGTGTCTGCTTGTGACAGCCGCCTCCTTTCTAGGCTGTTTTTCATCCCTGGCCTTGATTCACCAGCACAGATTGCTCTGCTGACCTTGGCCAAGCACTAAACGTCAGAGGGAATGGCTAGGGAGGCCGTAACTCAGGAGGGTGACTTTACTGCAGTCAAAGAAAGGCTTTTCTGGTTGATGTCAGTACCATCATTTTGAATTCTGGAGTATTTTAAACTTGCCTTTGGAAGGAAAGTATTGCTTTATTGTGTTTTGTTTTTGGAGAAAGGATTTCTAGCGTTGGCTTGCCTCAAACTCATTATGTAGTGAAGGCTAGCCTTAACTCCTCCTGATCCTCCTGCCTCCACCTCTCAAGTGGTAGGATTATAGGTGTGTGCTACCATGCCCAATTTATTCATTGTTGGGCTTCATGCTAGGGAAGCCATCTATTACCTTAGCTATATCCTTGGCTCTCAAAAAAAGAAAGAGAGTAATTATGACCCAACATTATTGTTTCAGTGCAGGAGTGTATTTTATTCATTATAGACAGATATGTTGGGCTGGGTTTGTGTGCATGTCCTTAATCTGAACGCTGCCCTGGCAATTCCCAGTGCTTCATGGTCAGGAAGTAGACAGCTATAGTGCTGATCTGGTAAAGTCTAGAATATTCTTCCTTTAAAATGATGCACTTTATTTTTCCAAACAAAAATGGAGGACCCAAATTTTATAAAGTTACCTTATCTACAGAACAGGTCAAGAAATAACACACACACAAAAAAAGGAATTTAATTGTTTGGGTGGAAGATTCCATTTCATGCCATCACTAATGCCATCATTAATCCTTAGTATAATAACTTAGACTAATTAGAGGGTAACCACTGAACTTGATAAAGCTTTTATAAAAAAAAAAGACACAAAGTTGGGTGGGTATGGAGATAAGTGTTGATCTGGGAGGGGCTAGGAGGGTGAAGAATATGATCATAAATTAATTCTCAAGGAATTAATAGAAATACTGTATTTAATATAGAATACAGGATCTGGAGATGTGGCTCAGGAGAGTGCTTGTCTAACATGCATAAGGTCCTGTGTTTGAGCTCTAGCCCCTCACAAAATTGGGTAAGGCGCTACACAACTGTAATCTCAGAACTGGGGAGGTAGAGGCAAGACAGACAGAAGTCCAAGGTCGCCAGTTTGAGGCCAGCTTGGAGATCTAGTCTCAGAAGAAGGAGGAAAAGGGGGAAGAAAAAGAAGAAGGAGGAGGAGGAAGAAGAAGAAGAAGGAGGAGGATGGAGGAGGAGGAGGGGAGAAGGAGGGGTAAGGGGGAAGAGGAAGAAGAAAAAGAAGGATGAGGAAGGGGAGGAGCAGGGGGAGGAAGATGAGGGGGAGGAGGAGGAAGAGGAAGAGGAAGAAGAAGAAGAAGAAGAAGAAGAAGAAGA
>LOEQ01002458.1:175289-185988 GCA_001685075.1 Bramus lutescens
TTCTTCTTCTTCTTCTTCTTCTTCTTCTTCTTCTTCTTCTTCTTCTTCTTCTTCTTCCTCTTCCTCTTCCTCCTCCTCCTCCTCCTCCTTCTTCTCTCCTACATTTTAAAATAAATACTAATCTCAAAGGTCTAGCTGGGCATTGGGTGTTACGACCTGGGATCATTTTCCTCTTTGTTTCTGTTAAATCCGTCCTGGCACCTTTCCTGGGACGCTGTGACAAACACTTTGGACCCATGACTTTGTGTTGCAGGGTGTGGCTTGGCTCGCACCTCCCCCATGCATGTGAAAACAACCCAGCTCAGTGCAAACAGGCTGGAGAGACTCTGCTCCAGGAAATCCCCACGAAGCAAATTCCATTCCAGATCTTTCTCAATACCCAGAGGAGGAGCACAAGAGCTGATTGTCGTCCCCCCCCCAACTTCCCTGCCATTTGCAATTCTATATTCTGGGACTGGAGGGGCAGGGTGTGTGTGTGGGGTGTGTGTGTGTGTGTGTGTGTGTGTGTGTGTGTGTGTGTTAATGGATGAGAGGGTTAAGTTAAGAAGTAGATTGAGAGCCTTAGCTGGGTTCAGCAGCTCAGTGTAACTCCTGCTATGATTCTGAGGGAGATCTTCAGATTGAACCTGGCCCAGTGGTGTCTGCGTCACATCTCTTTAACAGGCTTCCCCAGAGTTGCTACCCTGTGATGCAGAGCCTGTTGCTTTTCTGTCGTCCTGGCCTCCCAGAGTTTTTTAGTTCCAATCTAATGTCTCCTGCCTCCTGGGCTCCATCCACTGCTGAGGAATGAGTACAAATCCAAAGTTTGGGGGAGTTGCCTTGTCTCTACAAAGAGGAACGTGACTGCCAGGGACCAAAACTGCTAGGCCACCTTCCTCACAATGGTCTCAAGGGACCCAGAGAAGGTAGGACGTAGCCAGGGTGGAGTGATTTGTTCTTGGGCAGAGTTGGGGACAATCAAGGACGACCCAGTGCCACCTCCCTCCCTGGGTGTTCCCTAGGTCTCTGAGTCTCCTGCTCTCCTTCCTTTGCTCCACTCCTGACTCATCCCACCCCAAGCCTTGTCTTTGGAAGTCCTAGAGTTCACACTTGCCTTCCAGGGAAGGAAAGAGCAGAAACTGGGAAAGGTGTAGCAGTAGTTAACCTTGCCTGACCCTGGCCCATGACTCACTCACTGGACTCCCAGGCTGGCCCTGATTCCTCGTGGATGGATGCCAGAGCGGACATGGAAACAACACAGGTCTGAAAGGAGGACTGAAGTGAGGTACCAAGCCTGCAAGGGAACTCTCAAAGCATTTGATAAGAGCCCATGTCATGATGGAGACGGGAACACTAACCCCCAGAGAGCATCCCCCACAAGATGCCATTCCATTTCAACACCACAGTCATCCCAGCAGGCAGGTCCTGTTTCAATCCCCATTTTATCAGTGAGGAACCTGCCACAGTGAGGTCCAAGGAGGCATAGTTAATATAAAGCAGGGCCAGGTTTCCAGCTCTGGAGTTTGTATTCTTCATAACTGCTCTGAACTAATCAAAATAATGTAGCTATTATTCACTTTATTTTATAGCTGAGAAAGCAGAGGCTCAGTAAAGTCAAGTATCTTATCCAATACTGCACAGCCTGGGAGAATCAGAGCTGAGATAAACACCTCCCCACCCAACTCTAGACTTCTCCCCAGGCACAGGGTGTGGCCATTGAGGAGTGGTGGACAAGGATATAATTGCTTCTTTCCTCTGACTCCCCCTCCTCCACCTTGAGTTTCTGCCTCCTCCTGAAGCTGTGAGCTCTCATTTCAGGTGACAGGAAGCCACTGGAAAAAAGAGCCAGCCACCGAGCTATCTGGTGAGGAAATCAGAAACCCACACCTGCTAGTCCAGGAATGGGTCCAACATGCCCAGGGCCTGACACCTGACTTCCCAGGTAGAGTGGCCAGATGCCCCAGGCCCAGGGAGATGAACCTTGAAGGAAGTTAGAGTTCCCAGAAAGGCCAATGGGCAGAAGTTGAGAAAACAAAAGGCTAAGATGTGATTTTAAAGACAGGTTGGCATCAGAGTCTCTTAGTTGGGAAGAGCCACGGAAAATAAAGAGGAACCTTCTGTTGTATCAATAACGATAGCTAACACTGACTGGATTCTTTCTTTGTACCCATGACCGGTGCTACAAGACCACCTCATAGCTGTCTGGTGAGGAAAATGCCTCAAAGTTTAGCTGATTCAGTGAGAGAAAGATGTGGGCTGTTTCATCACTAGAGCCACCTTTTTGCTTCTCCCTAATACTTGATGGTGGGACATTTCAAAGAAAATATTGACAGGACTGGAGTCATAGCTTAGTTGGGGGAGTGCCCCGGTAGAGTGCGCGAGGCTCGGGGTTTAATTCCCAGCACTGTGGAGTCAGCCATGGTGGTCCCTGTCTATAATTCCAATGCTCAAGAGATAGAAGCAGGAGGATCAGAAATGTATGATGATCCTTCCGCACATACAGAGTTCGAGGCCAGCCTGGGCAGCATGAGAAAGAAGAAAGAAAGAAAGAAATAAAAAGAGAGAGAGAGAGAAAGAAAGAAAACATTGTAATCAATCCCCATGAATTGATTTACTAGCTGCCATCATTGTCATCACAAGTTCGTCTTGCTCCATGCATCTCCCTATTTTGCCTTTTATTGGACTATTTTGAAGTAAACATCACACATATTACTTGCACGTTATAATACCCCATTATACATACAGTAATATACCCCAGAAAAGACAATTGTCGGAGCAACCCAGGGTGTGATGGTTAATCTTGGTTGTCAATTTGACTACGTTTGGAACCAACTAAAACTCAAGCAGGTGGGTATACCTGAGAGGGATTTTCTTGATTGGATCATTTGAGGTAGGGAGATTCACACTAAATCTGGATCACTTGAGGTCAGAAGACTCGTGCCAAATCAGAGATACCTTCTGGGGGCCAGTCCTCATAAAAGACATGGGGAAAGAAAGCTTTTGCTTTTTGACCCTTGTCCCCACTCTTGCTGGCAAGTTCATCTATCCTGTTCCTGAGCCATGTCTTCAATGATCTCAGCACCTACTTCCTTAGAATTCCCCTGGTGACTGAAGACTGGTGGCCCTCTAGGACCTCTCTGGGACCCCAGCACTGTCGTTTATTCCGTCGGCACAGAGGCTGTGCTTTAATCTTTGGCTGTTTCAGCCACCAAATTTGGTTCACAGTTACTGGTCTGCTTCTCTGGCAGTGGTCTAGCCACTCAGACCAGGACCTGGCAGGAATTCTGGTCCTTCAGGCACTGGTTATGTTGCTGTCACCAAATATAGTTTTATGTTAAATCTTTATGATTCTTTTTTATCAATAAGAGTGGAAGCCAAAGGCTGGAGTGGAAACCTGCTGGGTCAGAGAGGCCGAGGAGCAACCAGCTGACCCTCTCTCTGCTGGCATCTCTGGAAGAGACCATCCTTCCACTCCGCCAAAACAGAAGGAGCCACACTGCACTAAGTCCCTCCCTACTACTTCCTGTGCATCTCTCTATTGCCTTACACCCTATGACTCTCCACAAGTACTTTCTGTCAACTAGTTACTAACTTGACCTCCTGACTCAAAGCTGATTTTATTTCATTAGTTCAAACACAAACTCAGGGTTCACAGTGTAATCTAATAACCTACAACGCCACACCAGATCAGGACTGCTGAGGCATCCAGCCTCATGGATTGAGGAACTAGCATATCCTTGGTTTTTCTATCAGGAGACATCCACTGTTGGAGTCCTCGGACCACAGCCTGAAAGCCACTCTGGTAATTACGTATTTTTTTCTACCAGGCCTGTACCTCTGGAGAACCCCGACTAAACACAATGCTACATTGAAAGCAAGAGGAATGATTTTTAATATCAATTAAGGACCCAACCACTAGTCAAGTATCTAATTGGCTCTGTAATGTATTTTTTACAGTTGTTTTATACAAATTGGAATAAAAATAGTTTACACATTACATTTGGCCACGTCTCTTAAATCCCTAACTCGCAGGGCCCTGTCTCCATGCCATTCAATTGTTGAAGATAGTGAATCTTTTGCCTGTACTATCTCTTACAGTCTTGCCAAGGCACTGGAAGCCTTGAGCCGGAACTCTGGTGTGCATAGCAATTTTTCATTTTCTCTCTCCCTTTATATACTGAGAGTGGCTTTATCGGTGGAATATTTTGTATCCTGGACTTTCTCATTTTAGTTCGAGGGAAACAAATGTGTACTCACATGTGTTCTCAGGGGTGGACACTTGAGGCGATAAACGAAATTCTCCAGGGAGGACACAGGGCAGGATTTCCCCATCATCATTTTTCTGCTATGAACATTTCCTCCATTTCCCACTATCCTGAGCAGGTAGCTCCAGAACCAAAAACACTGACTAGAGAAACAGAAATATCCCCATCCCAAGCAGAAGAAAGTCTTTCGAGACCTCAAAGTGGGAGGCAAGGATAAAGATGTCTCAAATATCTACTACCCATGAGAACTGACATACACAGAACACATCAAACATACCATGTACTTCATCTGAAGGATTTGCTCTCATAGCAGCTCTGCAGGGTGGGGATTACCTGCTTCTGTTACCACGATTTACAGATGAAAAGAACCAGTTTGTATCAAAGAAAGCAAGTATTCAAATGCAGGCTTTTCTCATCTAGAGACAATAGCATCATTGTTGCGGTCAACTAAATTAAGACATCTTCTCTTTGAGAGGTTATAGTAATGTATTAGCAGAAGAAAAAGACGCTACAGAGTTTGGGGGTGGCCCCAGGAATGCACACAGGAGCCCCAGTGATCTGAAACTCCATGTCTCCCATTTCAAGACAGAACTTGGAAGTTCATTAAGCAGGTGGCACAGATGGAGGGCTAGAAATTTCTCGAAGGGATTGACCTTGGAGAAGCAATGATTGAGCATTCTCTCACTCTCTGTCAAGTTAAGGACAGAAAGGACTTCCAAGGACTCCTAAGATGACCAGATCCTAGGTGGGGCACACATGCTCTAATGTGGGTACTAAAACCACACGGGGTCAGGGTAGACAGACTGCAAGAAAAGACTTCCTACAGGAAGTTCCCCTGGCAGGCAGGAAAGCCATGCATGGGCCCGAAGCTTACTTAGTGGGGCAAGGGAACCAGATTTGAACCCCCTGATACCCTTGTGGCTAGGAGCAAAAGAATAACAGTTCTCTTATAGGTCAAGCTTGCTTTGAAAAAACAAGCTCTACACCTGCAAAGCCCACGTCCTTCCTGCTGAAACATTGCCATCTTTTGATGGTTATGTCACGTGACTGTGGTCTCATTTCAGCTCCTAAGAAGGCAGAACCCAATTACTATATTATGCAACTTTCTGGTTTGTTTTTGAATTTTTTTAAAAAATTGTTTTCACCACATTCAAGGCTATGGTGGTCAAATTTTCCCCAACCTCACTGGTTTGACTCACAAGGTCAGGGTGACATTATTCTACCTAAGCATCCTGGAGACTTTTACCACAGTAGATATATTCTCTTCAATGGGGTTAACATGCTTCAGTAGCTTTTGTCATTGGGTTGTTTTTAAGATAGGGTCACTAGTCCATGTTGACCTCAAGCTTACAATATAGTAGAGGATGACCTTGAACTCCTGATCTTCGGTCCTCCTGATTCTACCTCCTGAGTGCTGGGGTTACGGGTGTGAACCATTATGCCTGGTATAGGCAATGCTGAAGACTGAACCCAGGGATTGATCTCAGGACTTTGTGTGGTCTAGACAAGTACTCTTCCCCATCAATGGATTTTGCAAAATGGTATTTTACATTTGAATGTCTTTTTAAGAGTTTTAGTGAGAAGCAGAGACGGAAATTTAGGGAAGACAAACAAATGAAGGAGTCCAGTGGCCCCAGATTCCATTTTGAGGCACTGAAATGAACACTAAGCTTTATAATTGTGGAAAAAATTGTTGAAGGGGCAAGAGATATCATTTCTAAGTCGTCTTGGTCAGAGTGTGGTCCAGCCCATCTCTGTCACTGTTCTGGTCCTGAATGACAGTTTCATGAAAACTGCCAATCTGGCATTAACTTGAGGAGACCAATCTGGTTCCTACACAATGATCTGTTCCAGGGTGTAGGCTCTTCCGCACAGGTAATTGTTCTGATCCTGGGGATGCTCTGTCCTGCTGGCTCATGGCTTGGAGATAGTTCCAGTCCCTTGTCACAGAGGTATTTATCAACCTGCCCTGTTTCTCATGGAGTATCTGGTGACTCAAGAGGAGAGGTTCAGGACAAGGACTTGTCTCCATGCCTTCAGTCTGCATGTGGAATGAGGTTGGTTAGGTAGGAAGATTCTCCCTGAGTGGTTAACATGCCTTCACAGAGTCAAGTAGGGGCTGCAGCCCACGTCAGAGAGACAGAAGAACGTAAAAGGAAGGCAGAGATCCTGATTCCCTCATGATTTTAGTCACCCCGTGGGCTCCACAGAAGAGCTGGAATGCTTTAGTGAGAGGAACTTCTAGGAGCCTCTTGGGTTTGAAAGTTCTCACTCATGAAGGAATTATAACATCCCTGCTCAGTGATGGAGTAGTGTGTGCAAGAGACAAGCACAAGCTGCAATGGCAGAAGCACAGAAGTAAAGAGAGACAGATTTTTAAGTCTGAGAGGAGAAAGGCCACATCAGGCAGAACACAGGAGGGGGTCAGAGTCAGAAAACATCATAAGGGGAGAGAGAGGGGGGGAGAGGGAGGGAAGGGGAGAGAGAGAGGGAGAGAGGAGAGAGAGAAAGAGAGGGGGAGAGGGAGGGAAGGGGAGAGAGAGAGGGAGAGAGGAGAGAGAGAAAGAGGGAGAGAGAGAGGGAGGGAGAGGGAGAGAGAGAGGAGGGGGGAAGAGAGGGAGAAGGGAAGGGAAGAGAAGGGAAGGGGAGGGGAGAGGAGAGGAGAGGAGAGGAGAGGAGAGAAGAGAAGAGAAGAGAAGAGAGAAGAGAAGAGAAGAGAAGAGAAGAGAAGAGATGAGAAGAGATGAGAAGAGAAGGAAAGAAATTCCAACAGGGAGCCATCTTTCTTTTTAAATAGTCCCAAGACTATAAGCTACTAAAAATGAATTTTGATGGGAAGGGACCCAATGTCAGGTAACCACACATATGAAGCACATTGGCATAGCCTCTAAGCTTTAGTTTCTTTTCGAAAGTGGTGACTCCAATTTGTCATTGGCTTTGAAATTATCTTATGAAGTTTATAGTTGAGGCTGGGCCTTCTGCACTAGCCTCCCAAGTGTTGAGATTATAGCTGTGAGCCATCACGCTAAGGATGGCTTCATTTGACTTCTGATGACAATCCCCTTCTTGTCTCTGAATAATTCCAGAACGCTGAAGAGAGTGTTCAGTGTCCTTGTTGTGTCCCAGTTGGTGTGACCTGATCGCAAATGATGGGCAAAGAGCTTGAGCATCAAACGACAAGTAGTCAGGTCAAGAAAGACTCATGTGGGCCAAATTCAAGCAGCTAAGAGGTCTAGACAGGATGACTCTTAGACTCAGCTTACCTGAGGCTCTTTAGCACCTTCGTTTGGTCTGTTCTATAGGTGATTGCCTTGCAACTCAAGCAAACACTGCTCTGCTTATTTTATTAGAATCTATACCTCTGCTGGACGTGGTGCTGAATGACTATGATGCTGTCATCAGGAGGCAGAGGCAGGAGGATTGCAGCAAGTTCAAGGCCAACTTGGTCTATTTATATAGCAACACCAGGCCAGCCAGGGCTACCTAGCAATATCCTGTGTCAAAAGCAAATACACAAGGCTGAGGGTGTAACTCAGGTGGCAGTGTTGACAAGTCCCCAGACCACAAAAACTGGGAGTGTTAGTTCAGGGCTGTAAGCCAGAGAGGCAGAAGCAGAAAGGTCAGAAGTTCGAGGTCATCACAGATACATAAAGTTTTGAGGCTAGCCTGAAACCCTGTCTCAAAAAACAAAAACACCTTGAGGTTCTGCTGAATGTCAGCAAACAACTTTCATTGCTCTACAAGGAAAACACAAAGGCAATTGATAAAAGCCAGTGCTTAAGAAAACACTGGCTTGAGAGGAAGCACTCATGGGAGTCACTTTCCACAAGTGTGGCTGTAAATTCTGTAGAAACGGAA
This sequence comes from Bramus lutescens, assembly GCA_001685075.1. Taxonomy (NCBI): domain Eukaryota; kingdom Metazoa; phylum Chordata; class Mammalia; order Rodentia; family Cricetidae; genus Bramus; species Bramus lutescens. The sequence goes on from LOEQ01002458.1 coordinate 183,392, forward strand.
ACTGGGCATGGCACTGATGTGGGGTAGCCGTGGTGAGGACTCTGCAGAAAGTTTAGCAACTGGCAAAACAGTCTAGTTATTTACTTTGCATGAACTTCAGGGTAATTGTTCCTGTATATAGAGAACATTATATCAGAATCATCGAGCCGTCTTCATTTTCCTCTCCGAAATGCACTAAAATTTTATCTCAGTTTAAAAGATAAAAAAAGTTGTCAATAATAGGCTATTTTTATACATAGACCCCATTTAAATTTACCTTTAAAAATATGTTTCGTGTGTGTGTGTGTACATCTGTGTGTTGTGTTTAAGTGTATGTGTGTATGAGTGTATTGTGTGGTGCGCGTGTGTGTGTGTGTGCATGTATGTCTGTGCGTATGCATGTGTGTATATCTGTAGGGCCATCCGTGCCACAGCGATGCCCATGTGGTGGTCAGAGGGCAACTCCCTTAGCAGTCATTTCTTTTCTGCCACCCTGTGGGACTTGGGGATCAAACTCAGGTTATCAGGCCTGTACCCTGTACCCACTGAGCCAACTCTCTAGCCCTTAAAGATGTCTTTTAAGGCTCAATGGGAGGAAAAAAGAGTAAGTAAAAATGTTATCTAAGCAAAGTAGGATATATGTGTTCACAGATGCAATCCTTAGGTGACCAATGACTGCAGCGATATCACTTGGAGTACAGTGTTGGAGTGTGTAGCCTTTGCCTAAAGACAGTGCTTACAGTACAGTTAGGAACATGCCAACACTAGCTTGGAAAGTGCTAATGCCACCAGTCATTCTAGTTTGGAGGACACCAGCATGGGAAGTGTTCTATCTAAAAAGGCTTACATACTTGATCAAAGGTTCTCAACCGGTGGGTCGCGACCCTTCAGGGTTGAATGACTCTTTCACAAGGGCCACATGTCAGATGTCCTGCATAGCAGATACTTACCTTATGATTCATAACAGTAGCAAAATTGCAGTTATGAAGGAGAATATAATTTTCAATATAAGCAGCAAATAATTTTATAGTTGGGGGTCATCACAACATGAGGAACCGTATTAAAGGGTCACAGCATTAGGAAGGCTGAGAGCCACTGGACTAGAGGAACACAAACCCATTCAACACACAAAAAAGCTAGAAACGATTCACCCTTTACATACACAGAAGCCCTTTATGTAGCGATCCAGCTTTGATCTTTGAAGCAAATTCTAGATTCTGACTCAGAAAAATAATAGGTTCACAGCACGAACAGCAATCAAAATTTCAGACCTCTTTCAAACTTAGGAGCCGGTGCTGGTGACCATAGAGAGACTCACTCTGACTGGCAAATGTGTCCCCTGCATACAACAGAGCACTCAGTAGTCAAAGCAAACAAGCGCAGACCACATCTGTAATAGCAGGACCACCCAAACGGCTGGGTTTTCACCTGAATGCTTGCACCTACAAACAACAGACATGCCAAGTTTTCTATTGGCCATTTTCTATGTTGGAAGTCTAGACGAAGCTCACATTATATTCAAAAGGAGTGTCTGTGATTTTGCATGTTGAACTTGCATGTTCTTAACTCTTCGAACTCTTGCATAACTTTTAGATAAATGTTCACACACATGGTTCTACTCCTTCCTGTCAGAAATTCACAGTGCTGTTGATTTATAGTTGTGTTTTGGGAGGGTTTCATATAGCCCAGGATGGCCTTGCTAGGTAGCTAAGGATACTCTTGAATGCTTGATCTTTCTGCCTCCACCTCCTGAGTGCTGGGATTTCAGGTCTGCTCCAATACTCCTGACTCATAGAATATTAAGTATACAGGGATCGCCCTAAAATAATAGTTACTTATACAGTAGTCATTTAAAAGGCTTTAACAGGGAGATGCTTAAATGAACCTTGACTCTGTTAAGTCTCAGTTTCCTGAGTATTCAAAAGCCTGCCCGAGTCAGCAGAAACCATAACGATTGCCTTATGAGCATTACATCATCAAATTACATTTGACTTTAGAGAATCTCCAGATAAGTTTACATTTTGGAGTGTCTTTTATAAAAGTTTGAATGTTAGACAATAGTTTCTTCATAATATAAAATGCATCTGTGCCCTTTCCGTGTTTCTTCTCATTAAAACAAATTCTTTCAGTGTTCTACATACGGAATTAGATTTTTACCTCTGACATTGACTTGCCCTATCAGAGCCCCAGGAAGAGAGCAGGCACAGACAGTTTTCTGTAATTTGCTGTTTATGAAAATGTATTTATTAGTAATCTCAACTACTATGTTTTAAAAGAGATCTGATCCAAGCAATACTTATGACAGAATAAAATCAGTGACTATTGCTTGTCCATGTGTCTCAGTTTTCTAAACTTCCGTCAACCCCTAAGCAGGTAACAACAGCATGGCTTTAAAATGGCCAGTGTTTTTCTGCACTCTCAAATCCGTTGTAATTCTGGCAAGCCTACAGCTTAGCTAGACCTAGTCAGCATCTGGACCTCTATCTGGGTCTAAAAGAGACAACAGCAATAGCAGAAGAAAGAAGGAAGAGGAGGAGGAGGGGGGAGGAGGAGAAGGAGGAGGGGGAGGAGGAGGAGGAGAGGAAGAGGAAGAGGAAGAGGAAGAGGAAGAAGAAGAA
>LOEQ01002458.1:191935-211815 GCA_001685075.1 Bramus lutescens
TTCTTTTGCTGAATCCTGTTTTGTTGTGCTGTATTTCCACTCCCACCGGTTTTGAGCCTTTTTTTTTTCTTCAATTTCCCTTTTGGTTCTATGCAGAAGTTTTAATATTTTGTTTTGTTTCGTTCTTTTCTCCCTCGTGGCCTATGCTCTGAAGAAACAGGTAATCTGTCTGCTGAATAAACCCAGTATATAAGCACAGGCATCACAGGCTTGGGGATAACCACACAGAGGAGAAAGACAACCACACAAGAGGCACTAGTCCACAGCAGTTCTGAAATTCATCAGGGCATGTGTGAGTCCTTTCTTGGTTAATTGTCCAAGCCAAAGAATAATTCCCTATGGGTTCCTGGCTCCATCTTCTACACTCAGGGTTTGCCTTCCAGGGCATTCTTCTTTTCTCTGAAAGGCAGTCCATGTTTGCAGCTTTCTGGAGTTCAGAGGTCTCTTCATTTTAAACTGCCCTTACCTCTTTGAGTCCACACTGGAAAAGGCCTTGCTAAGACTATAAAAGTTGAGGCTTTCCTGTAATTCTGACTGATGTTCACTGCCTGTGTTAAAGGCCACGCCCACAAGCCTTCTGAGAGTCCTGTTGGGCTGCTGGTGGGATTGCTCAGGGGCATCACCTTTAACTCTGTTAGAAGCCCTGTTGCTTATCTCAATTGTTCCCCCAAGGCACTGCCTGGCTATTTCCCAGATCTTAACAACCACAAGGCAGGCTGTGTCTTCTTATCACGCTTTCCTCTGATGGCTTGGGATTTCATCTTTGCCTAGAAGCCATTTCCAAAGTCTAGTGCTGTCAAGGAGGCTAGGAATTTTCAAAGGTAAGAATTTCTGGTTCTTAATTTTTTTTAAATAATTAGTATCTCTCCTTTTAACTTGCTTGTCTCATATCATGTTTTATAGAAAGTCTAAACCCATATCCTCCAATACCCTGCCTGGGAATCTGCCCTCATGTCGACAGGGACATTTTTATTTAGTCAAGGAGACAGCATCACTAAGTTTCTCACTGTACTTAGAAAGGTACTTACTTTCTTTCATACAGAGCAGTATATTCCTTGTGTACCTTTAGCTTTAGCAGTAGTCTCTCTGAAATCATCTCATTTTTCTACTTTATACTCTCCTCAAACCCTCCTGGGTTTTGCCCACTCTTTGGTTGCAGGATTCCACTCACATTTTAGATTTCTGATGCAGCATTTCAATACACCAAATCCAGGCACAAAGTTCTCTAAAAGTGGTACCCTAAAGCAGTGAGGGCTACTTGTCCATCAGGAATGAGAATACACACTGAGCTCTAGGTTCTGCCTAGGAACCTGCTACTCAAGAAGTTTTAGTCAAGATGTTAGCCAAAGTTGTAACCACGTGAAAAAGCAGTTATGAGCAGGCAAATCTACTTCAGCTGCTGGCAAAATGGTACTGGTTATTGGATGGGAGGGGGTGGGGCTCACAGTCATGTGTCACTTAACCCATTTTCTTGGTAGATGAATGCTTTCATGGCCCCTAGCTTTCAGGGATCAAGCCCAGACTTTGAGCAGCTGAGGCAAGCAAGTGAGCTAGATCATTGATTCTAGTCCCAAAATCTAGCCCGTAAATCAGTTAGGCCATCTTAAGTAGTGCAGTGCGTTTTGCATTACCAAGTGAACCATATTACCTTGAATTCCATGTATTCTAATTGTACATGTAAGTGTGTACAACACATACTCAGACATATACTGATTAATAAATACTTCCTTAGCCCATTCCATGAACCTAAATCGTATGCTTCTTATGATAAGCTAAAATAGTCTTTCTCAATTGTAAACCCCAGCCTACCCAATTGTCATCCTACCCCAAGCAAACTGCAATTTATTACATTCTTTGAAAGAATAAATCAATCAGCTTGAATGCACACCAGGAAATGCATCAGCACAGTGCCATGGAAGGAAGCCACACTAAGGACATGGCCATGACAGTTCAAGGCATCTTTCTGCTGCAGAATTCAGGGTATTAAATTCCCGAGGCTCTGCATGCTTTGCAAGGTAATGCCTGTAATAGTAGACACAATGGCATGGAAAACTGATGCCCGTCATGAGTTAAGGCCTGGAATGGATGCTGTAGGAGTAGTGTTAACCTAGCTTGGTCTTTAATTAGAATGTGAGCCACATGACGATGTGCATCACTTGCAAAAAAGAACTGTTCATGACATTTGTGTTTTTAAGGGCAGATTGAGAGATTCACAGCAACTTTGTCCTTCAGAAAAAAGCTAGATACAAATTCCGGTAGTTAACAATGGGCCTGCCTGAGATGCTGCCCCATTGTGCTCAACCCTTGCAATGCTCAATACATGATAATAGCTGCCCAATCAAGTAGAACCACTGCAGGTTGCAAGCAGCCTGTGTGTCCATGATGGGGCAGCCTGGTCACTCTGCCCAACATCATTGCAGAGAATGTTTTGAAACTTTCCATTTGACTCTATAAATGTATCTGTGGCCCAAGCCAAAATGCCCGTTGCTGTGTATCGTAATTCTGCATTGCTTTCAACTCTGAAAAGCAATCCACTCATTTGATTCTAAGACCAACTCACCAGAATTGGCCCCAGATGGCCTATGCTTTCTCCTAATGATTGTTGAAAGGCAGTGGAAGAGCACCTAGGAGAGAGGTTCCTCTGCCGGGTGGAGTTGAATGTGTGTGTGTGTGTGTGTGTGTGTGTGTGTGTGTGTGTGTGTGTGTTCCCCCCAAGCCCAAGTTCCTTCTTCTATCTTTTCTGTCAGGGACAAGGGCAAAGGAGGCAGACCCTGAGAGGCAGGATGGTTGAAAAAAGGCATATATGAAGACATCTATCTCATGATCAAATCACCCAAATGGAGGGATCAAACCAGCAACAGAGAGACAGAAACATGTATCAGTTTAAGGTACTCAGGAATGCCTGTAACAAAAGTTCCGAGACTGTCGAACTTTCTCAGGTGAGGGCTACTAGGGAATAGCAACCTCTGGGTCTGATGGTGGGTCATATGCTTCCTGTCGGTTCATTCAGTGGTCCTTAGACACCTAAAGTTTAAGAAACATGGAGCCCATACAACACATCTTGGAAGAGAAATAAGACAAGAAGAAATTGTTACACTGCTCAGACAGACACTTGGTACCATTTAAAGGGCCGTCAGAGGGGGACAGAGAAGTTACCTAAAGAATAAGATAAATCTTCCCTTTCGATCCTCACGCGCTATATAGATCCCATGTTACCATGACTTTTGTATTTTATTTTCTGCATTATAACAACTTTCTAGAGAAGGATAAAAATGTGTTTGAGAACTTTACCCCTATTTTAATGTTTTAGGTAAAAAAATGATTGGGTGGACTATGTTTGAAAATGTGTAACAGAGCCACCCAAAGAGATTTGTATGGATAATACAGAGAATAAAAACAATAACGATTACTTCACAAGCATTTTTCAAGAGTAGTTTGTGTCTAGGTAGCCCGCATCTGCCCTAGGTGGATGGGTTCATTATTGCCAACTCTGCAACTGTGCAACACAGAATCCTCTCTGTCTTGAGAACACTATGCCTGGGTTCTGTGTGAACTTTCATCTCTTATTAAAACGATGTTCTCTATCTAGACATCAGAGAGGTGTTAAAAGATCTCAGCCACTTGTTTGAATCTTCAAAACATTTTTTTTTTCTAAAAACAATTCAGGTTGATGAGCTAGATGGGTCTGTAGGTAAAGGTGCTAACCACAAGCCTAAGAACCTGGGTTCATTTCCCGTGCCCCATATATAGTGGAAACAAGAGAAATAATTCCCACAAGCTGTTTTGTGATGGTCACATGTTTTAAAAAATGTTTAAAGATCTCTGACAGAGCAGCCACCAGCGGGGGGAGGGGGGTTCTGCTTGTGGCAGGGTGGGCTGGTGGACAGGCGGCAGTAAGTCCCCAAAGGTGCAGAGTCCCAGTGGCGAGCGGAGGGCGGTCGGGCGCGTGGGTGTGAGACACGTGGGCAGACATTGTATGGAATAGAATTGGATATTTATTATTTAAAGAAGGAGGAAAGAGAGGGGATGGGGGAGGGAAAGGGAGAGNTTAAAGAAGGAGGAAAGAGAGGGGAGGGGGGAGGGAGAGGGAGAGATAGGGAGAGAGGGGGGAGGGAGAGAGAGGGAGAGAGAGGGAAGAGAGAAGAGAGAAGAAGAAGCAGAGGGACAGAGAGGGGCCCCAAGAGAGACACACGCAGCACACGGAGAGAGAACAGAGATCCAAGATGGCGGGGGAGGCGGGCAGGGTCACTTGGAGTGGGCGTGGCTTGCCTCTTAAAGAGACAAAAACCATAACAACATGTATATGGTGATGCACACACACAGAGAGAAATAAATAAATGTAAAAGTAAAAAAACTACATTTAAATACTAAGATAGTTATAAAAACTAACATTTTAAATGTATATGTGTAACAAATTAACTTTCCGTGGGGAGGGGGAGCAAATGACATAATTGTTCACACAACATCAGATTTCTTTTTAAAGATTTATGTTTATTATGTTCACAGTGTTCTGCCTGCTTGACAGAAGAAGTCACCAGATCTCATTACAGATAGTTGTGAACCACCATGTGGTTTCTGGGAAGTGAACTCAGCACCTCAGGAAAAAAAAAAAAAGTCATTGTTCTTAACCTCTGAGCCATCTCTCCAGCCCAACATCAGATTTTTAAAGGCATTAATTTTAACGTATCAATAATCATCGATTTTGGCTACAAAGGAGCATGGCAGTTCTAAATCTGGCAATGTGTGGCTTTGACCTATATCTGTTACAGCCATCTTTGAGGGTGAAAAAAAAAGTGGGTAAGAAGTCCTGTGTGCATAGAAGACTTGAACCAAATGGTCAACACTCAGCTTCATGGGACCTGATGGTGATGAGGTCTCAGCACTCAACTGATTCTTCGGACGCCAATTAGAAGTGCGAGTTTAGGTGGGTCATCTCTGCTCTGTGACATATGTCGTCTGGTCTAGAAAAGCAGAGGGAGATGGTTGCTAATTTCCATTCCTTCCTGTGTGCCCCAAGTTCCCTGTGCACTTCCACAGGACCACTTGTCTTGTACCTCAAGGATACTTGCTAGAATTTCCTTGGTATCAACTGGGTAAAAGTGGTTTTTTTCCTCCTTTTCTTGCTCTTCAATTCAGTCCCTTGTGCTAGGTTCTTTTCTTTGCCACTAGGCCAGCTCTTTAAAAACCATTTCAAGAGCTGTCCCAATAATTAACAACTAATTAACAAGAAGGCCTGGCTGCTAGGGCTTGGTGCTTTCAAAAAGAAATGAAAAGTTGATCCGCTTTCTCTATTCACACAAGGTCCCCGCCATTGCGTCATTGTCATTGTAATCTGCTGGAGCCAGCAGCTCCTGAATAGTGTGAGCAATCTCATTAAAGATCTATGTTGGAACAATCAATTCACCGTCACTGGACCACATTGATCCTCAAGAACTGTCATTGAGTTCCAGGGTGGTTGTTAAAAAAGGAAGAAGAAAGAAAAAAAAATTGACAACCGGAAGTGTGCTTTGGTTTGGGCTATTTATTTCTCTGGGAAGGGCGTTATCTTAGCTACTTTTCTTTGCTGTGATAAAACACTGTGACCAAGAGCATCTCCTGGAAGAAAAGGTTTATTTCATATTATAGCTTATAAACCCATCACTGAGGGAAGTCATGGCAAGAACTCAGGGCAGGAACTTGGAGGCAGGAACTGGAGGGGAAGCCATGGAAGAGTGTGGTTTACTGGCTTATTCCCTGGGGTTCACTTAACTCGCTTTCTTATATCACCCAGAGCCAGCAGCTCATGAGTGGCACTGCCCACAGCAAGCTAGGTCCTCCCACATCAACCACTAATCAAGAAAATGCCCAGAGCCTTGTCCATAGGACAGTCTGGTGGGGGTGTTTTCTTGATTGAGTTTCCCTCTTCCAAGCTAACTCTACCTTGAATCAAGTTGACATAAAAACTAGCCAGATCATAAGCAGGTGGACTTCAGTGTTTCTCCTGCAGAAACTCCAAAAGGAGTTTTCTGACAGAATCTAGCAGGCTGCCCTCTCCAGGGCCCTCTGACCAGCCTTTGAAACAAGTGCCCATTCCTCTGCTCTGGATGCCCACCTTGGTACCACCTTTGAAATTCTTTACATTCTAAGCTTACTATTATGTGGCCTTGATCCCTTGGCACGGTGGACCAGACTAAGGATCAGCACAAGAGTCAATAGGGACCATCTATTCAGTGACCGAGAAGGGGGGTTTAGGTGAGATCATAGGATTTAGCGGTGATAGAAGCAACAGAAGCAGAAAGAAGGGCGCGAATTGCCACACCTGTGACAAGACAGTTGGCCACTGAGCTAACCTGTACCCTCAGCAGCAAGTCAGGCTTCTACTGAAGCCCAGTAAGGCTCTACACAGAAGCAGTTTCACACCTTCCTCCTGGTGATTGCAACGTGGGCATAGAGCTGTCGTGGCTGACTGACCATTCTCAGGAGGACCTACTGCCAAGGAAAACAATATCCCCCTGAAGCCCTGTGAGTTTCAACTTTATTCTGACATGTTATGGTCAATGTTGAGTGTCCTCTGAGCATGCCTGTGATTATCTGGCTTAGGCTGGCCTCTGGGCACATCTGGGGAGGATTATCTAGGTGAATGGCCATGGGAAGACCTAACTCTTCATAGTGTTAGGTTTCAAACCTGGTACAAAGGGTGAAGGTGACTTTAGCATCTCATAGTAGAAAGGTTCTCCCTGCGTAGCTCAGTCCCTACCTGTTACAAGGCCCTCTGGGCTGGCATACCCCAGCCCTTCCTGCACTCTCCAGCTCAGAGAGCTGGGCTGCCCTTCCCCCAGCTGCTCTTTCTCTATGGAAGCCAACCCTTTTGGTTACCTGAGCTCTTTTACCTGCTCTCTTTTGAGCCTCCTGGTTCCCTGTAGTTGTTTTTTGTTTGTTTGTTTGTTTGTTTTTACCTCTTTGCAGGGGAATGTAGGGTAGCAGACTGGGGTATAGGAGCAAGATTAATTTTTTTAACTATATAGAACATTACTGACTATAACAAGAGCTCATTTTGTGTTTCTAAATTAATTCAATTCTTTGTGATATTAAAGACAATTTATTCGTGTACTGTTCTCTGGCAAAGTGGTGTCACAGATTTGTCTCAGGAAGGTTTAGCATGATTCTAGCATAAATTCAAGACAAAGAAGATGAAAATTTTTGACATTCATAGGAAATGTGTGGAGTCTGAGGAGTTGACTCAGTCAGCAAAGTGCTTGTTGTGCAAGCACGAAGACCTGAGTCTGGATCTTTAATACCTGTAAAAAGCCAGGCATGGCAATACGGATCCGTAATCCTAACTCTGGGGACCAGAGACAGGAGGATCCCTGGGGCTTGTGGGCTAGCAAGTGTAGCTGAATTGGTAAGCTCCAGGTTTAGTGAGAGCCCCATCTCAAATATAATAAATAACAACAATAATAGAAGAGAGCTTGAGGAAGACACCCAATATGGACTTCTGGCCTTCAAATGCACTTACACTCATGTGCACGAGTGCTCATGCACATATGTACGAACACAGACACATGTACACATGAATATGTACGCACATACACACAAAAGAAATGTATGGTAGTACTCACCTATAATCCTAGCACTCAGGAGATAAATGCAGAAAATTTGATAATTCAAGACCTGAAATAACACAGGTAAACTTTGTCTCAAATTAAAAAAGAATCAAGGCACTAGACTGAGTTCCTTTATCTGCCAATGTATATCAGATTCAAGCTTGGAAGATATTGGCCTATAAACCCTCCACCCTCACCAATGCTGGAAAAAACATCCCTTCTGCCCATAAACTAAACCACAGAGAAAATCCAGGCATGGTGGCACACACCTTTAATTCCTCATTCAGGAGGCAGAGGCAGGTGGATCTCTGTGAGTTTTGGAACCACCTTGATCCACATAACAAGTTCCAGGCCAACCAGGCTACATAGTAAGACCCTAACTCAAATACAGCAATAGCAACAAAATGAGAGGGGAAAGGAAGATGGCAGCGGAGGAGGGAGCCAGAGGCAATAGCTCAGGCAAGAACTCAGCATGAGGATGAGATGGTTCAGAAATATCCAGACTGGTTTGTGGAAGCCAAAGGCTTTAGAGAGGAGAGAGTGGGTGATTTCTCCAAGGAGGTTGTAGCCTTCCAGACTGGGGACATGGCCATCGTGGTTCAGGGACAATGGTGTATGGATAATGGAAGATGGCTCTGCTTTCTGTTTCTCAGAACCTGAGGAGCCCTTATGCTTCTGAAGACAAGGGACAGCTTCTAAAGAAACATATGGCCCAGGCAGCACCTAGTAGAAGAGCCCCAAAATGCCGGGACAAAGGGCCAGGAGGAGGAACTCAGCAGTAAACCAGTGCCTCACAGCTCTGAGAAGCCACACAGAACCGTGCCTGCTCAGGAGTGTCCCAGTCCTCACATACCTGAGCAGACATGGCAGGCACATCACTCACGGCACATCCAGGGCCCACTCTGAAAGATAATATGTATCCCAGGGGCTGAATTATCGCAAGAAATTGTCCTTTTTTATAAAAAAAAATAGCAATCCAGGTATGACACCCAGTTGAAGAGACTGAATACTTAAATGGGAAAGAGAGTGTCTAGACTAGGAGAAATTAGAATATTGTTTCTTGGCAAATCTCAATTTTCCTGCCTCAGGGGAAGAAATTTATGCGAGCTCAGAGCTGTTTGAAGAAAACAGAAGCTACATTTTCCTCACACATCTTAGCTGTGGTGAGAGAATCTTGTGACTCACGGTATTTATGTTTCCAGAATATCCCTTTGACTCAACTCATAGTCACTCTTGGAAGGATATTTCAGGAGGCAGCCCTATTATTTTTTTTAATTTTTATTTTTGGGGATCCTATATCAGCCATTTTAAAGAGAGACAGTCTGCTTCAGATCTTGTTTTTCAGTCAATCTGTGGTTTGGGTCTTCCTATTCACCATTTCCATCATCCTTTCTGGGAAAGGTGGCCCGGAGGGGTCTCCCGCTCTGCATGTCCTTGCTCCAGCCTTCTGCTCTGGATTTCCATGCATATAGCACATGCTTAGTTCACTGGATGTACTCCTTTGTTGTGAGCTGTCAGACTGGCTCCTGATGGGAAAAAAAAAACATTAATATGTATGTATATATGTATTCTGTGTTAGTCAGCTTCACATCATTAAAATAAAGCATGTGAGATAATCAACTTACAAAAAGAAAAGGGCTATTTTTGCCTCGTGGTTTGGAGCCCATGCTCGGCTGGATGCACTTTGTGGGGGGGGCATCCNGCAGGGTGGGGAGTGGGTAATGGAGCAGACTCATTGCCAGGAAGAAAAAGAGAGGAGAAGGAGCAGGAGGAAGTGGCTGTGGCCAGGGTCTCACAGATTCCTTCAAGGATACACATCCTAACACCCAAAGACCCCCAGCTAGGCCCCATTGTTGCCTCCTTCCCATATTACCTCAAAGAAGACCTTGCCTCTAATGTATGGCCCAGTGGGAGACAGCCAAGATGGAAATTCTAGTGTGTGTGTGCATGCACATTTACAAACAGATTTTGAGATAGAATTTGATCTATATTAAAGTAAATACAATACCGTCGGAATTTAAAATGCTTCTTGAAGCAGACGGTCTGCAAGGTGGTAAAAAGATAAGAGCGAAGTCAAAGTGAATCACTCAGAGCTAAGGCAGAAGTGAATCAAAATGACACTAAAATGAATTACCTCAGAGCTGAGACAGAAGCCTTCAGCCTGGCAACTCATGTGATAAAGGGACTGGCTCTGAGGTTACGAGAGGTGCTCACAGATTTTCCATCCACTCATCGGTAAGTGTGAATTTGTTCTAGGGATTGACCTCCTCGAGTTTCAGTTTCCTCACCAGCAAATGGAGAAGGCAGCACGTAGGCCAGCATCCCACAGAGTCTGCGCGACTGACTGTGAGCAGCTGGGAGCATTATTCAGCGATGATACAGTGCCTGTGGCATCCTGATGCTTCAGGAGGTGGAGCCAGTTCCAGGGGCCTCTCGCAAGATCCCTGACTTGTTCCCTTCACGACAACTATTCTGTGACACTGAAGTGTCCCTAATCTACAGTGGCACACTAGGAAGACTGAATGATACAGCCAGTCAGTAAAGTACTAGATTAAGTGGGACTTGGTCAGCAATTTCTATTCTTACCGTTTATCAACTTGCTTCCTCGTCTTGTTTTCTAAGATAAACTAGGAGAAGCCGAGACAAATGTGTTAGCTTTTCATGAGTATTTCAGTATTCCTACCTGACAGACATTGCTCCAGTTCATAGTCACAATGATTGTGCCAATTAATATTCGCCATGAAATGAGTATTATTATTAGGTCTAAAGAGGTTTGGTCAGATGGCAGAGGTATGGAGAATAGCTGACACCCATGTGTTTTCTTCTACAACACTGCCTGCCCTGATGCCAAGTGTCTGTCCCTCAGGTGAGTCTAGGAAGACTGGGCCAACATGGTTAACTAGAGTCTCAGGGGGCTATCAGCTAGTTTCTCTCACTTCTTTCAACATTAATTTGCAACAAAAAATGTCATTGATTTATTTTCCCTCTCTACCTTCTTTCGCTTGAACTCCCTCTTGATTCTTGGTGAACAGTTGTCAACAAGACTTGACATGGATGAAAAGGACAATGGGGAGAAGCTGGGGCCTTTCCTCTGAATGGACAGCAGTTACCAAGTCTCCCAGAGTGATGACATTCTTGCAGGCTGAATCTGAGACTACCCAAGAGCCCCCGCGGCAAGTTGTTTCCAAGCACGGGGGCCTAGGACCTCTAGTTTTCCTCGGAGGAGTGAGGCAAATGGCAGTCACAACTTACCTTCGGTATTTAACAAGTACTGCATCTAGAATATTACATAACAGTGAGCAGCCAATATGAGTGTCCAAATGATTTTGCTCTGGGCTGGAGTTCAAGACAATACCGCACGAACTAAGTATCGTGTACTTCAACGTGGTAAAGATCGGAGTGAAATCAATGGTAAGTGTTCACTGGCCACTTTCCCTGCACTCAGCTCTTTGTGTCTTCCCTCTCCATCCACAAAACAACCCACAAAGAAAGACAATTCCCTTTCACCAACAAGTAAACCGAGGCACAGAGTTCCAATCTGAGACGGCTGGCATAGAGCGAAGAGCTGGGGACTATGGTGCGCTTCAAGCAGTCTTGGCAAGCTGGGAGGTCCTATGTATGCCTGGTAGCTATTAACATTGAAGGTGTCCATGGAAATGGTAAAGAAGCCATTATCTGACCTGTGAACCAAGGGGAAATGGTAGAAATTAGAGCAATGGTTACCACTAGGGAAATGAAAGGGCTTATGGTTGGAAATTTCTAGAGCTGCTAACATTTTGTTTCTTGATCTGGATGGCGAATGTACAGATGTTCGTGTCATTAAAAAAATGTACTGGGCTTTGAAGAGGATCTGAGCACAAATTGGAAAAAAAAGTAAAGAAACCAGAAGGGGTTTAGAGAGAGAAGGAGAACAAGGAGAGGTAACAGTGTGACTTCCCTGTGGCCAAGCACTTTAGGGGCATAGGGGACTATGTTTTCAAGATCCAGGGCAAAGTCTGCAATTTCTGTTTGTCATATGTGAGCAAAGTCTCCAATTAAGAGCAATTAAATGGCCGAGTATGGTGGTGCATGCCTGGAGAAGTCCCAGCTCTGGAGAAGCAGGGGCAGGCTGTGCCTCAAACTATGAGTTCAAGACCAGCCTGGACTATAGAACATGTTCTAGGACAGTGAGTGTTGTTACACAAAGAAACCTTGTCTTTTACAAAACAGTAATTAAACAGCATCACATTTAAAGCAAAACCCAGGGGAGTGGTCACGTGCTTCTTGCTCATCTGCCAGTGGGTAGGCCCAGAGATCCCATTAGTCCTCTCTGAGGGGCCAAGATTGGCTAAAAGTGTGAAGCCCCACCCAAAACCAGGCAGCTGTCACCCTTGCAGTAATGGTGAGGGGGGATCCAGATTGATAGCACTTGACGGCATCTGAGAAGGTGACCAGTCTGGAGACGGCCAAGGTTCCTGCTTGTAGGCCAGAACATTTAAGGGCGTAGCAGGTCCAGAGAACTGCCCCACAGCCTGCAGCGGCAGATGAAGAGCTTCTTGGATTGGTGGTCCTTCCCTTGAAGCCATGGGAGCTACGTTTCCAGTAGGCAAAGTTGCCCCATGATGGCTGCAGTAGAGGGAGTGCCAGCTCACATGCTTACCGTGGTGAAATGCTGCCAGGCACGCACTAAACTGGTGATGATGAGCAGGACCAGAAAACACAAGAGAAAGATAAGAGACGCGCACACACATCAAGTAAAGTACCGGTCAGAGAAGGCGCGTGATGCTAAGAGCTTCTAGCAGGCAGGAAGCTTGGAGTGTGGCTCCCTGGTGGAGAACCTGCAAGGCCCTCAGCAGTGATGCAGGAATTGTTTAGTCGTGCCTGGGTCTAACAAGCTGACTCGTCTATAATAAGTCTAACTCGTCTTTAATCAGCCAATTCAACATGGAAGAAATAATGAAAAGCAGCAAGAAGAAATTTACACAATGTGGCCACTGGGAGAGGAGCAGAACAAAGGGGTCCTGTGAGTTCTCTAAGCTCATCTTCAGGGTCCTGACATGGGGTTTAAGTAAAGAGATGTGCATTAAACACCCCTGATGGAAGCGTTTTCACACCCGTCATCGTCTCCGCACAAGTCTGTCCTGCGAGGTGGTCTGTGAGCTGCTGGAACTGCGGGAATCTGTTACAGACACGTTCCTCTCCTTGCTGGCCCCAGACTTCAGCCTTTTCCTTCTCCCAGCATGGAGGCTCCTGGAGAAATTCCAGTCTCTTGGGGTTCATTGTCTCAATATTCTGATAGTCAAAAGGGAGGGGCACGGTGTCTTTTTATGTAGACTATTACTACACTAAGCTACAAGATGAAGCAGTTGCCTCCTTCCCCACCCTAGAAAGACTTCCATGTGCAGAACATTGTCTTTCATACAGACTGTGGTCTCTGAGAATATCACACCTTAGAAACCAGAGAGTGACTGCATCTTCAGGGTGAGAATCACAGGCTGTCTCTTACAGTCTTACAGATCTTAGGAAAAACTCAGACCCTTTTCCAGGCCAGCTCTCCCAAGCAACCTAAATCTGTGGTTCGGTTTAACAGGAGTCCACTACCTGAGAAAATGTGTCTCACTGGAAGCATGACACAGTTCCTACAAATGTCAGGACATCCCTGGGACACAGGTCAGTCTGAGTTTTGACTGTTCTGCTTGCATCTTGTCCTGGGAAATCTGGTACCACCCAGTATGTGTGCAAGCATCACTTCCCAGGTAAATCAACCTCTATAATTTCTCTATTGTATCTTATCTAAATGGATAATGTCAACAAAGTAAGGAATGGCAGAACTGCTGTGCAGAGGGACGAAAGAGCCAGAGGGAGTTGAACAACTTGAATTTGCTGAACAATCTCTGAGAGCCCCAGAAGGAACAGAATAATCAAATAAAATTTATATTGTGGAAGTGAGGAGGAAGGAATTTTGGAAGAATTAAAGCCTGTGCAGCAGAGTTTTGAGTTTTAAAGAATAATAGAAGTTTTTAAATAAGACAAAAAAAAGGAAAAAAAGAAAGGCTACTCTCCTCCCAGAAAGGGAAAAACCATGAATGAAACCAGAAACACCCTGCGGGGGCTTCACAGCTTAGCAAGACAGGCCTGATACATCTCGAAGGCCAGTAAACAAATTAACAGGACTGGAGCCCCAAAGAATAGAACTAACCATCTATGCTCTCCTTAATGGGAGGGGGGATTCCTCTCCACATGGAGAAGGAGACTTTCCCAACCTCTAACTCCAAGTGCAGAGGGGCAGACTGTAGGAACAGCCAGGTTTCTCTCCCTGTCTTTGAAAGTCTGAGCAGTGTGTGTTCACAGGGAACCTTCCTTCTCTCTAAGTGAGGCTCTGGTCCACCTTTCTCTCCACATGGTTCCTCTGAGGCAGTTGAATTGGTTTCTGTGTTGACTAGAGTTCTTGAGTCCCCTGGCCTGGGAGAAACTAGGTCAGTTTAATGACACTGATGTCACACAGTTGGCTTCCTTAATGGAGCCTTGATGGAGGGTGGGGTAGGGCCAGGCAGGGCAGGGTGTGGAGCTGAGGTCACACCGCAGATCTGCAGGCCACTCACAGGGTTCAGAAGAAAGGTGGGCCCGTAGCCAGCAGCCAGCGGCTGCCCCAAGGCCTTTGAAGTTTTATTTGCTGCTGTTTTTTTATGTTACAGAGGGCAGTAAATTGTACCTGGAGGCTGCTGTCCTTTGCTCAGCCAAGGGTGGTGGCATCCACACTAATGGTGTCACAGTAGGTGAATTTAGGGAGCAGAGAGCAAGGGGAGCTGGTATGTGGCCCAGCCCTGACCTTATCGTCATCAGTTCTGGAGCACTATCGTTTACCCTTCAGGGTTCTCAGCTGCTATAACACGAGTCTCTCTGGAGCCAAGTCAGTCTCTTAGGAGTGACCAGGTCAGGCTGTGGCATGCCATAGATCTTAACCATGGTGAGGAAGAGAGAGAGGTGGTCAGAGGGTGAGCTTATCATGTTCTCAACAATGGCACCTGGTCCACACAGCACTCAGACTGAGGTGGCTGTGACTTGCTGAGGAGCTGTTGGCTTTTGTGTTCTCCAGAGGTTGTTTCTTAACAGTTGCTCATGAATCAGCTACCTTTGGAATGAGGGTGCCAGATGCTGGTTCCACAGGCCTTGGGTGGAGCCAGCCCTTTGTGGAAAGATGTTCAGTCAAGGTTGATGAACTCTCTGGTGTTGCCTAAAGGTCTATACCCAGAAGGGACTTGAGGATTGGACACCCACAGTTCATTGTCTTTGGCTGCTCAGGAGGGTAACCTGATGGGAGCTTGCTGGAGCCGAAAACCATCAGGCCTTGAGAAGCAGGGCCTGCATTTTAATCAGCACTAAAGAGAATTTGCACACTCCTTCTATCTGCCTTAGGGTTACTATTGCTGTGCTGAAGCACCATGGCCAAAGAAACTCAGGGAGGAAAGGGTTTATACGGCTTATGCTTCCACATCACTGTTCATCCTTGAAGGAACTTAGGACAGGAATTGAAATAGGGCAGGAAACAGGAGGCAGGAGCTTGGTGTAGAAGGTCCTTTTGTTTATGTGTTGCTTTCATTGGTTAATGAATAAAGAAACTGCCTTGGCCTGATAGGCCAGAACTTAGATAGGCAGAGAAGACAGAACTGAATTCTGGGAGGAAGAAAGCAGAGTCAGATAGCCATCACGGAGCCTCCAGAGTCAAGACATGCTAAATTTTTCCCGGTAAGCCACTGCCATGTAGCGATACACAGATTAATAGAAATGGGTTAAATTAATATGTAAGAATTATCTAATAAGAGGCTAGAGCTAATGGTCCAAGCGGTAATTTAATTAATACAGATTCTGTGTGGTTATTTCGGGGCTAAGCTAGCCAGGCGGCTGGGACAAACAAGCGGGCCCTCTCCTTACAACAGGAGCTGCCATGGAGGAGTGCTGCTTATTGGCTTTGCTTAGCATGGCTTGCTCAACCCACTTTCTTATAGAACCCAGGGCCACCAGCCTAGGAATAGTGCCAACCACAATGGGCTGGGCCCTCCCCGATAAATCATTAACTAAGAAAATGCTTTACAGTTAGATATTATGGAGACATTTTGACAGTTGAGGGTCCTTCCTTTGAGATGACTCTGGCTTGGATCAAGTTGATGCAAAACTGGCCAGGACGATCCTGCAGGAGCTCTGCTCTCTACGCAGCTTCGTTTGACCTACATCACCTATCCTCTGCCTTGTTGGGGGAAGGCTGCCTTGGCATCAGCAGGTTGTGGACTGGTTATCTTGCTGATTCTGCAGCCTCCAGGTCTGGGGCTGGTAATAAGGCTGGGTTTCCTCTTTTACAACTTGACCTTGGGCCTATGTATAGATCAAAGCACACGTTAAGGATTCCCCTAAAGATGCCTGTTGGATCAGCTTCCTCCTGCTATTAAGTGTTATTGATTAGAATGATTCCTTTATTATCTTACTCTGGGAGAACAGGAGACTGAAACGGTCTCCAACAGAGAATCCGTTTCTTAGCCTTCAGGTTTCTAGAGGCCATCTGCATTGCTTGGCTTGGAGCCTCTTCCACTCTCTTCAAAGCCACCAGTGTAACAGCTTCCCACTCCACGAACGACCTTTCAGCATACCTTTCTCTCCTAGGCAGACACAAAGACCCCAGCGATTACACCGGGGTCCCCAGAAAACAGAACAATCTTCCTGTCTCATCATTCTTTTTCTCCTTCTCCTTCTTTTTTAAGACAGGGTCTCCTGAAGCTTAGGCTAGCCTGGAACTCACTATGTAGCTGAGGATCACTTTGACTTTCTGATCCTCTTGTCTCCGCCATCCCCCATGTTGAGATAATGGATGCTTGCTACCATGCTTTTATGGAGTTCTGGGAATGGAACCCAGTGTTTCCTATACAATAGGCAAGGAAGTCCTCTATCATCTGAGCATCATCCCCAACAACCCTCCCCCTGCCATGATTACAGCTACAGTCTCCCCTCTTTGTCCCCTTAGATAACGGTTCTAAAGATTTCGACTTGGATATCTTTGGGGAGCCATGATTCTGTCTCCCAGCCATTTCCAGTTTAAACGAAAGCAGCAGTCTCCTGCCTTGCATGTATGCACCCGGTAAATATGGTCATCTTCCCACATGTTTGGTTGGACCAGTCCAAAGGCTCTAGAATTTTCTCGGTATCAAAAAGATCCCTGTCTGAGGTTGTAGCAGGTTTTCTGAGTGGGCAGGGCCTGTGAATCTGCATTTATGAGTTTCCTGTTGGTTCTGATATCCTAGCTCCAGGACAACCATATGAGAACTGCTGGCCTGGTGGGAAGAGGCTGGGATTCAAACTTAGGCAGACCAAGGCTTGGAAACTACTCTATTACTGAGAAACGAGAGACTCTGGGACTCAGTTTTGTCATTTGTGAAAGGTCCTTGTGAGGATGAAATGATTCAAGACTGAGCACAGCATCTCAGGCCCAGCAGTTCCAGCACATTGATCCACGTGTGGCAAGTGATTGGCTCCTCGTGGCCTCTGATTGTTACGTTGTTGGATGGTCTTGTGGTAGGTGATTGGCTTCTCGTGGCCCCCAGACTGTTATGTGATTGGGTAAATGGTCTTGCAGTGGCAGAAAGAGGCCCTGTGTGGGTTCAGTTGCATCCCCTCAAATTCATGCATTCAAGTTCTGGCCCCCAGTATTATAGAATATGGCCTTATTTGAAAATATAGCCTTCACATATACAATTGGTTAAGATAAAACCCTGAAAACCAGTTTAATTCAATGACTGTGTCAGTATAAAATGGAAAATTCACACAGAGACCCACACCAAGGGAAGGAAGTGTGAAGACACGAGGACATCAACAAGTCAAGAAGTTTCCAGAAACCAAAGTAAGGGCTGGCCCACATCACTCCCAAGCACATTTGGGGAAGGAAGTATGGTCTTGACAGTAAGTACATTTACTTTGGACTTTTGACTCCACAGCTGTGAGAATATATTTCACTGCTTTAAGGCCAGTCAGTTTTGGTTATTTGTTGTGGTAGCCCCTGGAAATTAATACAGCCACCATCCAAGTAATTTCCTCGTCTCTTCGTTAGTTACTGGAATACCTCTCACACTGAACCCTGAGAGGGTCAGCGGCAGGGAAGGGCTGCTCTGAGAGCTAAGAGAAGACCGGTACAGCAAGACCATCCCAGCAAGTCCCCAAAGTCTCCAGCCACCTCCGTGATGATGCTGAGGAACACAGGTTCCTTGGCTTCCAGACAGCCAGGAGACCCAGAGCTATCAACTCTCCAGCCAGTCCCTTCCTACATTTAAGAAAGCCCTCACTGGGAGATGGAAGTGTCCTGAGGGCTGGGAAGCAGGCATTGGGTTGATTTCCGCAAGGTGTGGTGTGTCTAACCCAGTGAGTAGCACACTGGAAGGAGCCTAATTGCAAGTATGTTTTGGTTTTATTAGCTATATAAACTATTATATCAACTCTTCTCTACTGTTTTAATTAAAAGCAGTTACAGGTAATGCATTTTTAAATGAATTTAAGTGTCCCAATAAAACTTTATTTATAAGAACAAGCAGTGGATCTGGGTGTAATGGCTTAATCCCTTGGGGAGGCAGAGGCAGGCTGATCTCTGTGACTTCAAGTCCAGCCTGGTCTACAGAGTGAGTTCCAGGACAGCCAAAGATGCACAGAGAAACCCTGTCTTTAAAACAAAACAAAAACAAGTAATAGGCTGGATTTTCAATCTCGCCTCCTGCCCCTCACTAAAGGGGCACATATTCTTGTTTTCTAATATTTTTTGATATTTAAGTTCAGTTCCTCACAGACCCGTGAGCATTTGTCAGGCTCTTGTTGGATGGGAGCTGGGGATGGGGTGTAAGGGGATAGGGAATGGGGCAGCTTCTTGCTTACAGGAAGGCTTTCTGCTCAGAGAAGCAAGTAGTTAAAGAGGGCCTTCAGTCTGCAGAGAAAATGTAGTGTCCTTGGCTCCCAGGAAGCAGCTCCCGCAACAGCACTCGGCCCTGACACACAGCTCAGGGTCAGTGGTCTGGGCTGAGTAAACAAAGGGTTAACTGCGGAGCCCCACACTTAGCTCCAGAACCCTTGGGAGAACAACCTTGGTCTGGCTTAACCTTCAGAAACTAAGCCCTCAGGAAAGCTTTCTGCAGTAAAAGACCAAATTTGCACCTCTGCCCAGTCTACCCCCTCTCCTTTGACTTCAAGTCTGAAACCAGCCCCGAAACCTGTGGAGCTAGAAATGATGACTCAGCCTTTTAACCAAAGGAGTTTGCTCTCTCTTGCTGGACCGCCTCCCCCACCTGCAGCAGGGACTCCTGGAGAAGGTTGGGTGTGTGAGGAATTCTCTTTCTTGCTCTACTGACTCCCAGCCCCCAACACACACTTTCACCAGCCCCTCCTGGAGAAGGCTGGGATGTGTGAGCAGACCACATGCCTAGGAGGGCATTCATCTAAATGAAGGAGGTGGCACAGCTGCCCACATTGTTGGCAGCAGCTCTGGGCACAGCATTCCTTAAAGCTTTTATTGACTGTGTAAGTCAAGCTTTGCCCCTCCTTAAAGTAATGCCTCACACATTCTAAGTGTTTGGAACCAATGGAGACATATTCTCATCCTTCTGTTCCTGCCTGCTAGACGTAGTCTTCAAACATAAAAGGTGGAGTATAGAGAGATATCATATTATGTTCTTCATTATATATTATAGCTACTATAATGTGTTATGTCATTGTCTATCAGTCTTGGTTTAACTCTGTAAGAGGGTGCTATTCTCCCATTTTACATAGGAAGGGTCTGACGCTCAGAGACTGACTTGATGTTAGGTGGTGACAGAAACAATGCTAGAATCCAGCTGTCTTATTGCTCAGGGCACAATCCCTCTGGCTGGACCAGCTGAAGACGATGTCCACATCTCATGAGCAACTGGAGAAGCTGGAGGGAACATGGTTGGGGGGCGTTGACCTTTCTCCTGAGTAATATGTTGATATCCAAATCAAATCCAAGGGTGACAGCTGACACTACCCTGACATAAATCTGGTCTGGTGGTCCCTCAGCATATCTAATGGAGCCATCAGACCACACTGGGCAGCCAGGCTGAGCTTGTTGAAGATGGATCTGGGTGAGGCGCATCCAGGGCAGATTTATCTACTGTATCAACTGCACTATTTAGGTGGGAGAGACTCATGGATGCACATGGTTGTGTTGCACAGGACTGGGAGGTAAGCAGGCTCCTAGTACATATGTATCTGTAGTGATTGGGGGAGCGGGCCTGTTTTTCGTCTGGCCCAGCTCCCGCACGGCTAGCTTATACC
>LOEQ01002458.1:241582-261853 GCA_001685075.1 Bramus lutescens
TTTGTGTGTTGTTATTTCCGGGTATAAGCTAGCCCTGCGGGAACCGGGCGGGACGAAAAGCAGGCCTTCTCCCCGTTCCCTACAGATCCCAACTATTTGAAAGACTGAGGAAGAATTACAAGTTCCAGCCCAAGTTCCAGCCCTGTCTCAAAATAAAAAGTTTTTGAAAAGGGCTGGAATATAGTTCAATAGCAGAGCATTCTCCTTATATGAGTGTACAAAACCCTGTGTTCAGGCCTCAGTACATATACATATACACATAGAACCACACACACACATACACACAAACATACAGAACCAGAATATTGTCACTCATACTACCCACATGTACTCTATTCCTATTGGTCATTATTGATCTATCTTTTTTTCTTCATTGTGTGTGCAGGCAGGCACATGTGTGTTGTGGTGCTCATATAGTGGTCATAGGATAGCTTTCAGAAATCCATTCTCTCCTTCTACCTTATGAAGACAATCTTGTTTCTGCCGTGCTGTGTACTCCAGGCTAGCTGGCCCCTGGGTTTCCAGGGAATCCCCATGTCTCTGCCTACCATCTCACTGTAGGAATACTGGGATTACAACAACATGTTTCCATATCCATGTTTTTATGTGGGTTCCAAGACTCAGGTTGTCAGGCTTGTATGGCAAGTGCTTGTTGACTGAGTTTCTGTCTTGCTCAGTCCCCCAGCCATTTAGTCACAAAAGAAATCACACAGAGATCTACATTAATCATAAACTGATTGGCTCATTAGCTCAGGCTTCTTATTAACTCTTATAACTTATATTAACCCATTATTCTTATCTATGTTAGCCACATGCCTTGGTACCTTTTTCAGTGAGGCAGTCATATCTTCCTTCTTTTGTGTATGGGCAGGACTGCAGAGGAATGGGGTTTCTTCTTCCCAGAATTCTCCTGTTCTCATTGTCCCGCCTCTACTTCCTGTCTGGTTGTCCCGCCTATACTTCCTGCCTGGTTACTGGCCAGAGTTTATTTAAAACATAATTGACAGAATACAGAATTGTCCCACACCAAGTGCTCTTACCTGCTGAGCCATTTTTCAGGCCTCATTATTGTGTTAACATATGCTGCTTCTAAGACAAGTCTTTGTGTAGATAGTCTGAAGCTATAAACTAGGGTCTCTAATCCAGAAGTTCTCCATCTGTGGGTCATGAAATGGTCCTTTCACAGGGGTTATCTAAGACCATCAGATATCCTGCATATCAGATATTTATATTATGATTCAAAACAGTAGCAAAATTACAGTTAGGAAGTAGCAACAAAAATAATTTTATGGTTGGGTGTCACCACAACCTGAGAAAATGTATTAAAGGGTCCTAGCATTAGGAAGGTTGAGAACCACTGCTCTAAGCTAAGATCAAGTCAGGAAGACTATGTATGACCCCTAGTCCTCCAACTCTGGTACCGTCTGGTACACTGAAGAAGGCCTGTTGTCACCATTCCTTCAGTCTAACAAATAGATTGTGTCCTCCCATTCAGCAAACCCTGGGAATCGCAAAGTGACTAGGGCAGTTTCAGGTCACATCAACTCACTGGACTGCCATTTCCTGGACAAGCTTAAGTATCAAGACATCCTGGGAGGCAGCCCTGGGATAGAGCACTTGCCAAGCGTGTAGGAGCCCTGGCTTTCATCCCTAACATTGGGAGTTTGAGGGGACAACAAAGGTAAATCCTGTGAGAGAGCAGCCAATGTTATCCAGAGGAGGCCAGGTCCAGCAGGGGTGGGGCATGCAGAGAACACAAACAGCAGAGGCTGAACCAGAAGGAGTAAGAAATGTGGAGATTCTTAAGACAGGTTGAACAAGAACCCCACGTGGACAACTTTTGATGTCAGGTTGCTGTATCCAATTGCAAAATGACTGAAACATTGTTTACAGCCACGTCCTTGAACTGCTTCAAAACCGTGTTCATGAAGCCCTTCACATCCCTGCCCACAAATGCCCTTCACATCCCTGTCCACAAATGCCCTTCACATCCCTGTCCACAAATGCCCTTCACATCCCTGCCCACAAATGCCCCCATACCTGTGTCTGTGAACTCTTGCCCATCTATACTCATAAACTCTATCACCCACAAGCACTAACTCTATCCATCCATATTCACAAATTATTTTTCTCTCCGTGTTCCAAACCTGCATTCATGCATGCCAACTCCATACCACGAATGTTCATGGATCTATACCACCCATGTTCACGAGCTTTCTAACCCACCGTGCCCATGAATCCTGTCCCATCCATGTCCACCATCCCTTCACTGGGCCCAAAGTCTGAAGTTGTCTGAGAATTTAAGTCATAAGAGCAATAACCTCTGCAGAAACACAAGATAAAAGCTCATGGAAAATGTATCAGCGGGAAATGTATATGCAAGATGGTTGCCGTGATGACAAGCAAGAAGGAGCTCTCTATGCAGCCTGAGAACAGCAAGGAAGAACTGCTCAGCTGCTCCACAACTGCCATCACCCCACCCCGGAGATGACTTGCTCTCCCAGACCTGGCTGCAGGAGGAAAGACAGCACAAAGGTGGATCCCGAGTTTACCCTCAGAGCCTGGCACAGGGTCTTGCCTCCAGGAAGGAGCTCCCAGAGCTGCTTCGGGAAGCCAGGGCCCTGCCCACCACACCCTCCATCTCCCTCTAGCTCTTTGCCAGGCTGCACCTGGCCTCTGGCCTCACCTGCCCCACCCAGTTACACCCATGTTTCCAACAGCATTATCAGCAATAACAAAACAAAAGGAAGAAATTCGAGTCCCGCCAGGTTCCAGCTGCACTTAGCTGAGTTCCTGCAGAGCTGCCTGGTGCCTCAGGCCCTCTGCTGCTTCCCAAACCCCAGGTGAAGGGCGCTGGATCCTATCTGACTTCTTACAGGGCCATATGGGTGCTGTGTCCTCTCAGTATCTGTGCCCAGCAACCCTGCCTGAATGGCACAACAGGTCCAAGAGTAGCTGCAGATTTTATTATCTGCAAATTGTAGTATCGTCTCTCAGTCCATTTGACATGGTACCTTGTTTCATTCTCCCCACAATTCAGTCTTATGGGGTAATTTACTAGCCTAGTTTATTAAAAGAGGAACTTGAAACTCAGACCAGAGTCATCTCCGGCTCACAGTTAGAAGTAGAGGGATTAACTACCTGATTAGAGTAAGGCCTTTCTTGAAGGAACTGATTTATATGCCATGAATAAACCTGATTTCCAAAGCAGGTAAGACTTAGTCCAATCAGATCCTACTTTTTGGTTGGTGCCTATCAGGTGGGTTCATCCCAGGCTGGAGTATGGCAGGAATTATTTTGCCGTCTCTTACTTCCATCTGATATGCAGCTCTCGGTCTGAGTTACTCAGAATTACCCAGTCTCACTTTGTGATCCCTTCTCCAGAGTCACACATGCTAGACCAGGTGAAAACTGGGGTAAGAGCCAGGGCAGGGCACTATAGAGCCACAGGGACCCAGAGACCAGCAGACAGGCTGGTGCACGCATCCATGCAGATTCCAGCAGTAATGAGGAGAGACAGGAGCCATTTCTGGACAGAAACTCAGAGAGCTCTGGCTGGAGGCTGCTGGGAATTCAGGAATAAACACATCACGTGAGCATCAAAATATCACTTGACCCAGGACATTTTTGTTTCTAATTCTCTGGGGAATGCAGCCCATAACTCTTTCAGATTTTTCTAAGAAAGAAAATCAGCCATCAGCCACCACTGAACACAGGCCACCACCTGCTGGTTCCTGTAGCCCATCAGACAGATACAGCACAAAGTGTGTCTAAAACAAGCTGTTTTATTGGCATGCTGACCCTGGGTCAGAATCCAGAGATAAAGTGTGACTCCAGGCTTCTGCCTTGGGGCTTCAGGAACAGCAAGCGAGCAGGGACCCACCCTGCTCACACCAACTGGCCATTCTGGTTCATCAAGATGAACTTATTTTCGTTTGCAGCCACACCCAGTGCTCCACCCGAAGAAGTGTCCAGGCTGGTTTGACCCTTGGACAAGGGCTCTTCCCCAGAGCTGCGTGGAACTCATGTCTGCAGCCCGGCCAAGAGCAAAACTTCCAGGCAAAGGCATATGGGTCCCATAGAAGCCATAGTAGAAGAGAGAGGCCTCCAGCCTGGAAGCTTTCTCCTTCTCTACCTGTGGAAGATCAGTCCACAACCAAGTTAAGTTTTAGCTTCCAGCATCTCTCACCCACAGAGAGGAAGACAAACTCAGCTGAAATGTGAGGTTCCAAAAGGCTTGAGGACGTGTTGAGAAACAGGTTGATAACTGTTTCTTTTCCTTTTTAAGCCTCTCTTTGCACTCAGACTCTAAGGAAATCAGCCCCATTAGATTAAAAGCTGTTTTCTCAGACACGCCTGCTGTTCATTAACATAGGATGGGAGGTTTAAGTAAGTGGTGAAGTAATTAGGCAGGGAAGAGCTGTATGCCTTATTATAATCAGGATCCTGACCCACCTGGTTCCCTTCTTCCTTTCCCATCCATCAGGTGAGAAAACCCCAAGTCAGGTCACTCACAGGCTCATGATCTCAATTTTAAGAACTGGTGAGAAATGTTGGAATGCTGAATTTATCAGATGCAGAGGGAAGAAATTGGCATTTGTGAATATGGGTGAATTAAACTCGCTTCAATTAACATTTTTTCTGCAACATTGATCTAGAGACGAGACTGGGATATTTATCTTTCTTCTCCCACCAGGAACTGTGTCTCGTGATTATTTTATTAACAAGTATGGGTCTAAAATCAATTGAAGTGCTGGTGGGGAGTGAGGTGGGGGTGGGATTTTGGAGCTGGGGAGTAGATATTGGAATAACCAGAATCAAAGTACACAGCTGTAGGCCTATCCTAGGTATAATGGTCTGCCCTGTCTCTTTAAGAGACAATCCCCGCCCAGTTCACTGAGGCAAGCAGATCTTCCTTCTGCTTCCAGCCTGAGTTCCTTCCTTTCCATCTCTCTCCTCTCCCTTCTCCCCACTTCTCCCATACCCCCCTTGTTTCTCTCTCTGCCTCTCTCTGCTCTTCCTCCTTCTCCCCTTCCCCTCTTTCCTTTTCCCTTTCATAACCCACTAAATAAATACCCACTTTCTCTGCATGGTGTGCCTCTGTCTGTCACCCACCACGCAGCTCCCAGCCTGGGACCCGCTGGCTCTAGTGGCCCATGGGCACTCAGGGAACTGCAGCATTTTACCACCGCAGCTCCACGTAGCCCGCTGCCCACTGCAGCCACTCCAGGGAACTGCACCATTTTATTTTTACCGTAACACTAGGCTCTTTCTGAAAGGCATTGTTCACATCTCATCAGAAGAGGGCAGGTGTAGGCCTGACCTTCAGCCACTGTCTTCGGAGAGGACGCTGGCATTTTTCTGACATGCTGGTTACCTTGCTGGTTGAAAATGTGACTGTCATTTCTGGAAATTCCTCAAGCCCTGGAGGGCAGGTGTCATTTATTTTGGTTGTTGTCTCATCGTTTGAGCCTTGCTCAATGTATCTATCCTGGCCGGTTTTGGGGGAGTGTCTATACACAGACGGGGGCTGGAGAGATGGCTCAGCCATCAAGAGCAATGCCTGCTCTTACAAAGGTCCTGAGTTCAATTCCCAGCAACCACATGGTGGTTCACAGTCATCTGTAATGAGATCTGGTGCCCTTTTGAGGAAGAGACCTGGTCAGTTGTCCTTATCAACTTAGACCATGAAACCCAATATGGACAAGTTCAACAGAACCACCATATCTGGACTGCCCATGCATGCTTCAGCATTGCCAGGGCATAAATTTCATTTTTCAAAAATTCAACACACAAGCAGCTAATTCCCTTATTCTGATCTTGCTGTTTATCTTCTAAGTGTCTCATATCCAGAAGCTTTCTATTTGGGGGCAGTCATGGGGACACACTCCAGCACCTTTCAGTGATAAGGGAAAAAGACCATCAGAGGAATGCCTGGATTGGGAGGCAGTGACCTAGAGATCAAAGGTTTCTGATTTCATAATATTTCTCATATTAGATGACCCTTTGGCCACAGTTGCAGAAGCACCTAAGCGTTCTGTACCCAAGCCACCTTTCTTCACTACCTCCTTGAGAGGTGACATCTTCCAGGGCTAGAGCTATAGTTGAGTGATGACATGCTTCTAGCACCAGTGATGCCCTTGGTTCAATCCCCAGCCCTGAGAACTGTGGAACCTTCCAATCTGCTCAGGCCCTTGTCATGTATCCTATTGACCAGCTTCCAGAATGTTGTTGTTGTATCTTTCCTGGTCCCTTGATCTTGTGGGTATATGCTTTCAAAAGGGTGTCTTAGGATTTCTATTGCTGTGAAGAGACACCGTGGCCATGGTAACTTTTATAAAAGAAAGTATTTAATTGGAATTGGCTTGCACCTTCAGGATATAGTTCATTATCATCATGGCAGGGAGCATGGTGGCACACAGTCAGACATGGTGCTAGAGCAGTAACTGAGAGCTTTATATCCTGATCTACAAGCATCAGACTGAAAACCACTGTATCTGGCACAGACTTTTGAAGCCTCAAAGCCCACCTCCAGTTACATACTTCCTCCAACAAGTCCACACCTCCTAATCCTTGTCAAACAGTTCACCAACTGGGGACTAACCATGCAAATATATGAGCTATGAAGGTCATTCTCTTTCAAACCAACACAAAGGGGAATGAGGCTGAATGCCTGAAATCTCAGCACTCAGGAGGCAGAGGCAAGAGACTCACAAGTTAGACTCAGTCTCAAAGAAGAGGGACCAACGTGTCAGTGGATGGTTTCACATCCATACACATTTGAGTGACACTCATTTTTGATGCAATGCCTTACGAGGGAGGAGGAAGAGGAAGGGACATGAAATGGGGAGGATATGAGTCAATCTAGGAGGATTTGAGGGAGAGTTGTGGGCTCCACAGAAGTGGGTCTTCTCCACCTTAACTGAAGGTCAGAGAGCTTAAGCCTGCTCTTTCAAAGTTATTGACAAGAAGTCTAACTTAAGGAGTGGCTACATATAAGATATCTTGACCTAGGGTGTGGTTACTTAGTGTTTTGAATATTAAGATAGCCCATAGGGGTTTTGACCAAAGGTCAAAGAATTCAAGCCTATTCCTGCTCCTTCAAGGATAAGACAGGAGGTTTGACACAGGCAGTGGCTGCCTGCAGGACACTTGGATTAAGGAGTAGTTGCTGCATGTCCTTCCTAAAATGTCAGAATGCTTAACTCAGGAATTAGTGGCTTGATGTCTCAAGTATCGTTCTGTTTTGTCCTTTGTGCCATATTAAAGCAGTCTTTTGCCTCCTCCCTTTTTGGATTTGGGTGTGTAAGTGTATGAAAAATAAATGTGGGCATTTTCAGGATTCACTGGGTTGCCCTCCCAGTACCAAGTCTCTGTATTTCTTTCATATCTCTGTTCCTCTTGCTTGACATTTCTAATCCACATGCCCCTACACTGAAACATGTGAATATGTCAAGGCTGGACCCCGACAAAGAGTGGTAGTGGATATGATCAAAATATATTTTATTTGTGTATGAAATTCTTTTTTTAAATGTAGTTTTTAAAACTTAAAGTTATAAAATGTAATTCTTGAATTTTTAATTATAAAAGAGCTGTAGTTCAAGTGGACAATTCAAGATCAAAGTGCAAAGTGCACAGACAGAGACACAACAGAAAGACTAAGATGAAAGGCAAGAGGGTAGGAGAGATGGAGTCACAGAGAAGGCTGGTGTCCTGGTAACATGTTCATGGATGGCCTTTTGGAGATGGCAACTTGGAGCAACTGAAAAAGGAGCATTCTAGAAAGAAGAGTGCAGAATATAAAGAAGGGCTTGGGTTGAGGGGCAGGGTCAACATGTTTCAGAAACAGCAAGGAATCAGTGAAAGGCAGGATGGCAGGAAATGAGGTCATGAAGGGAGAACAAGCAAAACCTGGAAGGCACTAGACTGGTCATACTGCGGGATTTAGGAAAGCCCTGGAAGGTTCTGAGCAGAGAATGATGGGGCTGACTGACCTTTCCACACCATCATCCCGAATCCTGAGGGGAGACCATTCGGATCAGTGTAATGACAGGAACTGGAAATCAGACCAGGGCTTCCGTTCAACAGTCCCTGCAGAAGAGCCAAGGCCAGAAGCAGAGCGACAGTGGCAGCGGTGACGAGAGGGGCCGGGAGGGGCGTAGGCTGGCTCTGGCTCTCTTCTGAAGCACAGCTGGTGATTCGGAGGTAGAGCTCAGAAGAAATGGAAGTCTGACTTGGCGCTAACTAATCTGAGCGCATGGAAGTTGGATCTGTTGCTTGCTTAAGCAGGACAATCAGGGGAGAAGCAGGTTTATCCCCAGGCAAGATCGAGAGTTTGGAAGAACAGACAAGGTTTAAGAAGCACACCAGGCACCCATAGGGAGACATTAAGGCAGCTGAGGTGAAATTCCAGGGACAAAGACAAGATGAACACCTGAGCTGCCACTTTAGGAACAGCCACAGGTGTTCACAAACCCACAGAGCCGGAGAGGTAGACCCAATCCCCAGGGCCTGGGAGGCACCGCAAGCCAAGCTGATCCTTGAGGCTAAAGCTCACTGTTATTTGCGCTACGTGTTTTGGGTCTTTCCTGGGACCTGTCACTCACTTGTCCTTTTCAACCCTCCCCTTTTGGATGTCCAGCCTGCGCCACTACTGCATTTTAGAAACATGTGACTTATCTAGGTCAGCGGGGTCACAGCTAGAGAGGCATTTCCTGAATCCTCCTTTGAGTCTCCTCTGTACTCTATTTAGACATTTAGACCTTTGAGATGACTCCAGGACAGGTTAGGACTTGAGGCTATTGAAGGATTGGATGTATCTGGAAGGAGAGAAGACATTTGGGAAAGGACAGAGACAGAATACAATAGGGTGAATATTTGTTTCTCCATTCATTTTCAGAAATATCCTCTCCCAGTGTGATCAGCTTGGGCAACAGGTTTTGGGCTGTGATTAGTCCAGAGGGGTGGAGCCCCCACAAAAAGGATTAGTGCCCTTATTAGCTTTCTTTTTCCATTTCTTTTGGTGTCTGTATGTGTGTGCATGCTTGTATATGTGGGGGCACACATGTATGAGTATGTGCTCACATGTAAGTGCACTGCATGTGTTTGAAGGCTCAAGGTTGACATTGGAAATGTCTCCCTCATTCACTGTGACAGGTGCTCTCTGTCAAACCCAGAGTCTGCAGATATGACTAGTCTCTCTTGTCAGCTTGCTATGGGCACCTCCTGTTTCTGTCTTCTAAAGCCAGGATTACAGGTGGGTCCCCACAGCTCTCCAGCATTTATACAGCTCTGGGGATTAGAACTCTCATTCCCAGATTTGTGCAGTAAGTACTTTAACCACCGAGCCAACCCCCCTCTGCTTCCAAGGAGTGTCCTTCTAAAGAAACCCTGGGTAGCTTGTCCTGTCCACAGGAGGAACATGGCAATGAAGACATCTGTGGAGCCACCAGACACAGCATCCAGGGAAGTCTTGATCTTAGACTTGCTGCCTCCAGAACTCTGATGAATGAAGCTGCTGCGCCTGCCCTGCTCAGGCAGACACTGTGTTAAAGGCAGTCTTTTGGCTGAACTGAGAAACCTCCTTGTAGTGGACATTTTAGCAAGCAATGTCCTTACTCAGTGTTAGCTGGAGCACAGAAACTCCTACATATCAGTCCTGAAAACAAATTGAAGTAATGAAATGAAGCCCATAAGCCAGCCTGCTCCACACAGTCCCTGTGCGCAGAGATACTTAATGCAGACACAGAGAACTATAACGTGTTGTATCCACTGGCCCGCTACTCTCCTTCTATGATGTCAGAACCAGTTTGAACAGGTTTCAAAGAAGGCATTGGGGGTGGGGGTGGTTTAACCTCGTTTCTGGCAGGATGGGGAATGCCAATAGTCCCTTTGCATTTTCTTGCTTAAATCTGAGCTGGTTCCATAAGAGACCAGCAACATGGCAAGGCACTTCCAGAAACTTCTTGCCTCCATCACATACAGAAACAGTTCAAAAGAACAGTAACATACAGATAATGTTTGCTGTGAGCAAAGGAGACATTTTAGGCTGAATCGGGTGACATCTTCCTGCGACCCCAGCAGCTGAAAGGTTGGAACAGGAGGACCTCGGGTTTGAGACTGACTAGTCTGGGCTATAGTGAGACCCTGTAGAAGGGAGGAGTGAAGAGAGGAGGGTGGGGGGAGGAGAAGGGGAAGGCAGGAGAAAAAGAAAGAAAGGCGCCTGGATTCATGAGGGGTGCGAAGCATCCTATCCTGGATCGACATTGCCCAGTGCTGGGCCTGCAAGCCACCCAGATCTAGCACAAACAAGGGAGCTGTTATACCAAGCTCTGAAAGGCTCAGGAAAAGCCTCTCTAAGGAGCAAAGGAAGCTGCCAGGCCCCCTTCTTCACACCAGAGGAGGGCAGGCCGGGCCTCAATCCCTGGCTGCTGACAGGGGTCTGCTGACCCCCCCAGTTTTCTCACTATCAACCCACACAACAGCCATCGGACCTCCACCACCCAAATAAACACAGGGCTCAATTGTGTGTCTGACAGTTAACACGGGGTTTAAATGCCATGGGTCACATGGGTTAATTCAGAAAGAAAACAAATGCAATCATGCCATTAATCATTGACTGGCGATCTTAACTCCCAGGATAGGATGAACACTGGGACTTTCTTCAGAAGAACAGTAATAAAAGAGGGTGGCCCCCGTGGGGCTCCTGGCAGCTCTCTAATCAGAGGAGATTGCAGGGGCCATAGATTTCACACTGGCAATTAAGTTTCAGGGCTAAAGCAATGCTCAGGCCTGGCATATTTCCCTACACCCTATGTTCAATAATTCCAGAGATTGGAAGCACACTACACAAAGGCAGTTGATTCTCGTGGCTGCAAAGCAAGGGCACGGAAGTTCACATTCCCCTTGGCAGGCCGAGGCAGGGCACCTTGGCAACTTTGCAGAGTCTGGTTTCAATTCCCCACATCTGCCCCGAGGACTCTGCTCTCAAGAGGATGGTTGGCAGCAGGAAGGGCCTTCCGTGATTGATTTATTAGCTCCCATACCTTATTTACAACTTTACAGACATTGTAGCAGGGAATGAAATCAGTTCCATGGAAGCGGATCAAGCCTCCTGTGGCCTGGTGTTTTGTTGACCCTTGTAACCCTCACCCCTAGAGTCCTTAGCTTTTGGAGCTTGTGTGAGGAGATGGGTTGAGTGTGGAAATGGCCAAGAAGCAGTGTTTTTGCTTTAAAAACAACAAAATAAAACAGGCAAACAAACAAAAACATAAACTAAACTAAAACTGCCTTTATTTCCAGACCTCAAAACACACGGGAAGGAGTATGTTTTAAAAAGAGGAGGGGCTGGAGAGATGGCTCAACCATTAAAGGCTAGGCTCCCAACCAAAAAGAGGGAAGGAGTGTGCTGGGGATGTAGCTTAGTTCAGAGCACTTTCCTAGTAGCCACGAAGTCCTAGGTTTAATTCCCTGAGCTTCATAAACCTCATAAAAGGCACTGCGGCACACACTTGTAATCTCAGCATTTGGTTAGTAGAGGCTGGAAGACCTGAAGGTCAAAGTCACTCTTTTCTATCTAACACATTTGAGGCTAACCCATACCACAAAAGAGCCCATCTTTATAAGGGTGGGGGAGACCCCCCCTGCAAGGTGTGACCTTGTCCCTGACATTGAATGGAGGCTGAATGAGTATTTGAGGAACTAGGCACAAAGTCTGGGCATTTCCTGGGATCTAAGACATTTGGCTGTTCACTTCCAATAGAGTAAGATCTTTCTTCCTGCCCACCGGCAGACATTCCAATGCGAGCATCGCTCAGAAGTACACGCACAGAATCTGCTACAGGTGGAAGATGAGAACCAACTCAGAGAGTTGTCCCCCCCCACACACACACACAGACACACAGACACACTTCAAACATTTGCTACAAATGTTTCATGTGCCAAACAACAGACTCAAATCCTCCAAACAAACCTGCAAAGTACCCACAATAGTTTTAATATTCACACATCCGGGTGAAGAATTGTGGAGAAGTGAAGTGGCTTGTTAAGTCTGTGCATGGCTGTGAGGACAACAGGAATGAAAGTCGAACCTAGAGGTTTTGTCTTTGTCATTCGTTCCTGTACTTCCCCAGGCTCCTGCAGTCTGTCTGTCCAAATGTGGGATCTTATCAGTTTATCAAGCTGAGGTGGCTTATCAGGTGCACCCATTTGAATTCATTTCTCCTCTGAAAATACTTGGTGATTCCACTAAAGGAAAAAGCAATAAAACTTCATAAACCTCTTTCTTTAGTAACTGAACATCTCAACGGAAGGAGAAAATCTCGGGTGATGCTGGGTTTGGGTGTTAGTGGGTGGTTGTTTTGTTGGTTTTGGTTTTTTGTCCCCCCACCCCCAAGATAGGATTTCTCTCTGTAACAGTCCTGGCATCTTGGAACTGACTTTGTAGACCAGACTGGCCTCGAACTCACGGATTTTTGCCTCCTGCCTTTGCCTCTCGAGTGCTGGGTATTTTTAAGAGTGATTTTCAGTCCTAGCAATTTTGTGCCATCTGTCGTATTCCTGTGTCTGCCCTTTGTCTCCCCACTAGCCACACCTGCTGTCGGAGCGGGACCCTGATCACAATAGGCCTACACTGGCACATTATCATCCCAAGAGCACAGTTAGTCCACATTAGGGTTCCATTTGGCGGCGTTCAGCTGTGGGTGTGGACAGATATGCACTGTCACACATCTGGAAGTTGGCACCATAGTAGGCACCACAAACAGCTCTTCTTGATCAGGGCAAACTAAAACAGCCAGGAGCACAGCAGCCCTGGGCAGCCAGTGTGCCATCTTCAGAGGTCTCGGTTTCTTGTCTCTTGCTGAACTCTTCCTTTCAGTCTTGTTCTCCTCCACCAACAGCACCAGCAGAGTCAGAGAGGTGGGTGGGGCAGTGGTCAAAGCGTTGGCTGTGCAGGCGGGAGGGCGGGAGTCCAGGTTCCAAGGACCCATGTGCTCTGTTTTTATTTTGTTGTTATGAATAAACACGCTGACCAAAAGCAAATTAGGGAAGAAGGGGTTTGTTTCACTCACGCTTCCAGGTCACAATCCATGACTGAGGAAAGTCAGGGAAGGAACTTGAGGCTGGAGTCGTGGAGAAACACAGCTTGCTGGTAATTGGTTTTCTGTCTCATCTGTCCCCCCTCCCACCATAATGGTTTTCTCTGCCAACAAAAGTCAGATTAAGCTGAACTGAAAAAGTATAACAACAGGTTTATTTGAGCAGAGTAATTCCCAGGTGGGTTCTCCAGTTCCTGAGATTGAGGCTGGAGAAGCTGCACCCACAAACAAAGGCAGGGAACCTTTATAGGTTGTTGATGAGGGGTGATGATGTGTCCACCACAAGCTGGGTTTGTGCCAAAGCGTGGTCAAAACCTGAAGGCTTTAGTCGGGGACATGGGCAGCTAGCAACTTCAGGGGAGGAAGCTGTCATAGCCACCAAGAATCTTGAACTGGGCTTTTTGGTGCCTTCCCTTTGTTTGCATATTCTCTGAGTGGGTGGGGTTTGGAAAGACAGGAATGGGGGTTTATGGATTATACAGGGGTAAGCTGGAGATTCCAAATGAACAGCTGACTCTCTTTTTGGCCTTCTGTGGGATCGGTTTAATAAAATGCTGATTGGCTAATAGGCAGGCAGGAAGTATAGGCAGGACAACCAGATGAGGAGAATTCTGTAAAGAGAAAAACAGAGACACAGTGGCCTACCAGACACAGAGGAAGCAAGATGAGAATGCCTCGCTGAGAAAAGGTACCAAGCCATATGCCTAAACATAGACAAGAATTATGCATTAATTTAAGTTGTAAGAGCTAGTTAATATAAGTTGTAAGAGCTGTTAATAATAAATATAGGCCAAACAATTTCTAACTAATAAAAGCCTCTGTGTGTTTCTTTGGGACTGAATGACTGCAGGACCAGGCAGGACAGAAACTTCCATCTACACTGGCCCACTCACTTGCTCATTCTTAGCTAGCTTTACTATACAGCCCAGGAAGACCTACACAGAAAGGGCAGTGCCCACATTATGCTAGGTCCTCCTATAACAACTAAGACAATAAAATCCCTCATGGACATACCAACCACACAGACCAACATGATAAGTATACTCAGTTGAGACTCTTATTTCAGGTGATTATAGGCCATGTCAAGCTGGCAAATTAATACTCATAGAACACTCCACCCCTTGTCAACTGACACACATGTACATAATTTAAAGTCATAGCCTTTTGTTTTTTGTCATCATGATTTCATATTAATATTAAAGTATAAAACACAGTCCAAGTTTTAAGTTCCACAGTCTTTATATTTTTTCAGATTATTAAAAGTACAAGGTACATTTAAAAATTCAAAATCTCTTCATTATTAGTTCTTATAAGATCAAGAATAAATCACACACTTTTTCACTCCAAAAAGGAAGAACCGGGGAATATAAACAATCACATCAAAGCAAAACTAAAACCCAGCAGCTTAAATCCAAATCGTATCTTATAACTCAGTGTTAATCATCTTGGATGTAGTCATGATCTTCTGGCCTCCAAATGGCTTGGCCAGCCCCACTTCCTCAGCTCTGCTATCCATAGCACACACAGCTTGTCTTGTAAGCTCAAGTTTGCTGTCCTCTATGTTTTCTACTGTCCTTGATGGATCTCCCAAGGTCCTGGCACATATGCAACATCCTGAAGTCTCTACTGCAACAGAATGAACTTCCACTCATGGCTTCTCCTGGCCTCTTCTGAGGGACGTTGACTCTGCCACATGGTTCCAAGCCTCAGCTGCTCTCTATGACCCTGTCCATCTTACGTCTTTCACGCCTTTAAAATAAGTGCTAAATTGATGGCTCTTACACATTGCAAAGTTTGGCTGCAAGTCTGAGATGCAGCCTTCACCACCATGAACCACAGCATCTACGTACTGGCCCTGAGAAATACTTCCCAGAAAATTTCATCTCAGTAGTACTGATCTCTTATTAATCACCATTAATTTTTCAGTACCAGTTAACTAGCAAAACAAAAATGGTTTCACTCCAGAGGTTCTGATCGCTTGTTGTTCACTGCTGGTTCTTCAGCAGAGCTGACCAGTTAGCACAAACACTTTGAAAACATATCGTGCAAATGACCCCTGACCCAATTCTTAATGAACTCTTTGCTCCTCTCCGAAACCTCACAAGTCAAGCCTCCACAGTTCACATTTCTCTCTGCATTACTGTTGTTCGAGTTCTCACAAGTAATGTCCCCTCAGTCTGCTTGCCATTTGACATGTGAGCTCTCTTCTGGGGCTCCTGCCGACATGCCTACTGCTTGCTGTTATGCTGCCCTGCCATGATGGACTCTAACCTTCTGAAACTTGAAGCCTAGTTAAGTTCTTTCTTTTAGAGATTTTTTTTTGGTCATGCTGTTTTATCACAGCAATAGAAAAATAACTAATGCCAAAGTGGGCCTAGTACTAGAAAGTGGACCTGCTGCTGTGAAGAACCTAAGTATGTGGGGTTCCTTGTCCTTTATGGGTTTTGTGGAGTTTTTTTTTTTTTAATGTGGACTTTGAACTAGAAAAACAGCTGAATGATGCAAGCAAGGCTTAGCAGGTGTCTTAGTAGAAGCCTGGAAGACAGTTGATTAGAGCTATGTGGGTTATGGAGGACCCACTCAAAAGGGTTCAGACAGAACTACTGGACTTGAGACTATTTTGTGATATTTTGACAAAGAATATGGCTGCTTTCTGCCCATGTCCTAAGAACTTGCTTGGAGTGAAATTTAAAAGCTATGGACTAAATTCTTGGGTAGGACCAATTTCAAGGCAGCCTAATATTAACTCTATCATGTGACTACTAATAATTATTCTTATGCATGTTTACAGTAAAAAAAAAAAGCAAGTAGGGCAGAAAGAAATACTAATGTACAACTTGAAGAGAACAAGAGCAAGGCTTATGCTGAAAGAGGTGAAGAGAGGCCAAATTTACTTTTGAATGAAGGAAAGGATGCCCTTGGGATATAACCCCAGCCAGCTAGTCTTCCAACTTGTAGAAGGAACCAGCTCAAAAAAATTCCTGCTCTTGAAAAACATTAACAGAGGAACATTGCTGCAAATGTAGGGGGGCAGGATCCACCCTAAGTGAGCAGGCAAACTTTGCAGTGTTGTCCATGTGGATCTGGCTTTAGAGTCATGAAGAATACAGGAAAAAGGGGGTTGTACAATGGTTTTGCACAGCACTGGACTCTGCATGTATCAACCTGCCAGGAAAGATAAGCAGTACTGCCTTGACTATAATGGGCAACCATGTTCTGATCAGATTTGAAGACTACTCCACAGGAAGGAATTCATGCTGGTATTGTAAATCTAGTCAAAACTTAGCCAAAAGTCTATGGCCGGAGAGGCATAGACCCTCAGCAGGAGTCTAGTACTGATGTTCTACTAAATAGACATGTTGTCAAACAGCCCTTCAATATTTAAGTTTATACCAGTAATACTGCTCTTTGACTTGATCAGAGAATTTGTTTTACAGCAAATATGGAAACACACAAAAGGTCAAAGGACTGAGAATAAACTACTGTCGTATGTTAGTCGCCAAGGTTTAGGGAGCATTAAGAAAAAGTGAGGTGAAAAAAATGTAAGAGCTGGAAAATGGGGCAGACTGCTGTGATCTGCTGTGTTCTGGACATGAGTGACTGTTGTACTAATCAGTAGTGGCTACCTGCACAAGACTAGGTCTATCAACACTTCATCTTGGTTGGGGAGGTGGGCTCATAAGGCCCCCACTCTTCTCTAGGAGCTTCTGGCTATGCTCGAAACTTATGGCTAACTGTGTATGGTTTCTGGAAGAGGAGTCACATTCTTCAGTGGTATAGCCACTGGTGAGTTGTTCTTCCTCAAGTGAACAGCCCCCAACTCATGCAAGTACCATTAATGAAATGCAGTGAGTTACCAAACAGAAAGAAGATATGAAAGTGGGAGGGGTTGGTGTGAATTGAAGGGAGTAGGAGAGAATGGGGACAGGGTTGGAGAAGAGCATTTTCTGACCTTGTGGAAGACCTGAGTGCCACACCCAGCACCTATACCAGAT
This sequence comes from Bramus lutescens, assembly GCA_001685075.1. Lineage (NCBI taxonomy): Eukaryota > Metazoa > Chordata > Mammalia > Rodentia > Cricetidae > Bramus > Bramus lutescens. The sequence continues at coordinate 258,675 of LOEQ01002458.1, forward strand.
AGTTCAGAACCACCTATGACTTCCGGGATCTGATGTCCTCCTCTAACCCCCAATGGGCACCAATATTCATGTCACCTGCATGCATGTGTGTGTGCGTACATACATACGCATGTGCACACACACAATTAAAAGCAAAAAACAAATGTTAAAGAGACAATAATGGGAGACTATAATAAAAATACAGTGTATGTATAATTTTTAAGAAATAAAAAATTAAATTTAAAAGTAAAAGAGATTCAGAATACAATGTATAGCATAAATAAAAACCAAATATTAATGTCTATAATATAAAATGAAAATTATTGAATTTGCCCAAGAGAGAGAAAGAGAATCAAATATAACAGAGAATAAAAAGACAGTTCAGCAGAGAGTTCATCCAAACAGCAAAATCATTTCATTATGACCAGGAAATGCAAATTTTTACCACAGTGAGATTATCAACTGACTCCTGTTACAGGTCAAAAAACATTAAAGTTGGAAATATCAAGTGACCAGAGATGCCACAAAAGAAGTGACTTTCCATATACTGATGATAGACACAAGCCACCGTGGCCTTCATGAAGAGCAGCCTGACAGCGCTATTAAAATCCAGTAAGTATCATTTCCCCTTCTGCTAGTCCCTCTACAGAATCCAGAATCCATCCTGTCAACATTAACAACACACTGGAAAGCAGTGTTTACAAGGATCTTTGTTGTAGCCTTGTTTGAAAAGACAAAATGTGGAACAATGACCATCAATGGGAGAATGGTCAAATAAACTGTGTTTACCCACACAAAAAAAGATTTTTCTAGCCATTGGGAAAAATGAAGTAGAGCTTTTTCAGTTGGCTTTGAGAGGCCTTCATGAAGCTTTACTGAATGAGACTTAAAAGTGTGTATAAAATGAACCTATTCTTAAAGGGTGAATGATGTCACATCTTCATTTGTATAGTTACATGGCCATGAATGAAAATTTGTCAGAATATATCCTAGCCTATAAACATGACAGAGACCCATGACCAACAGAAAGAAGAGAGGAAGAGAATAAGGCACAAGACAACAAGGAAGATAAGTCTATGGGATATATTAATACCTACGAAAAAAATCACATGTGGACATTTTTCTATAAAGCACCTAATTTTATTATTTATGTTTTAAGTTGGAGAGAAAGGAAAGGTTGTTCACTGAACATTTTGACTTGTTGGGAGAGAAATCGACTTCATAAAGCTGTGACATGATGTGACCCATGGCGTGTGTGTGTGTGTGTGTGTGTGTGTGTGTGTGTGTTGACATCAGAGCATCTCTAATCTGGGTACATGTAATGAGTTTTGTTTTATCTCCTCCCTCTACCTCTTTCCTCTCTCTGAAATCCCCTCTTCAGAGTGAGCAGACCTATAAACCTGGAAAGTCATCAGGAGCCACCAATACTAACAACAAAGAGTTCTTACGGCTTTGCGGCGCATTTGGAGTCTACAAAGCCACCTTAAGAAGACACACAAGATGCTGGCATCAGATGTGAGTCCAAAGGCCTGGAAGCAAAATGCTGGTGAGAACTGGGAAGGAAAAGAGAAAGAGAGAACCAGAGCGACTACTGTCTCGTGCAATGCAGTGGAACAAGGTGACCACAGCAGCTCCCCTACCATCCAGAAAACATTTTAAAAATCATTTCTGTAAATTTATTACCAAGCTGGGAGAAAGGAAGGCCTCTCTTCAGGCCAAATATAGAAGAAAAGTGAGAGCTTAGAAGGCTAAGCCGCTTTGTTCTTGGTGTTTGAGACACACCTTGGCGTCACTGAACCTCTGTTTTGACAAGAGCTTTAAAGCTAGCTTTCAACCAGCATAGGAAGAATTAGAAATGCCCTGCCCAGGTCTGAGACCTCAGAGACCTGCACTGTCAGCATTGGGGGAGACTATAAATAAACTAACTCCAAAGAAGAGGAAATAATATCAGGGCAGAAATTAATACATGTAAATATACACATGCAATAAACAGGATGCATAAATCCCAAGCTATTCTTGAAGTCATGGAAAGCTGACAAACCTCTAGCGATCTCAATCAAAAGAGAAAGGAGTAATAATGTTTTTAAAGCTACATTATACCAGGTGGTGGTGCCGCACACCTTTAACCCCAAGCACTCGGGAAGCAGAGGCAGGCGGATCTCTGAATTGCAGGCCAGCCTGGTCTACAGAGCAAGTTCCAGGACACCCAAGACTGTTACACAGAGAAACCCTATCTCTAAAAATCAAAAGAAAAAAGAAAACCAAACCAAACCCAAATAACCTGCATTATGTGAGACTGGAGTGAATATAACTGTGATTATGTGAATATTAAAAAGATAGAGCATGGGTTTTAGGTCCTAATTCCCTTTCTTTGCTTTGTAGAGGATCTTCCTCCCTGTATGCTTGCTGTTTCCTCACCCCGAGAGAAACCTTTCTTCACTGGCAAAACAAGGGACAGATGTGACAACTAGAATTATATCTACCAAACTAAAGGCAGAAAAATTCTAAGAAAATCCAAAACACTGAATGAAATGTGGCCCAAAAGAAAAGGGAGAAAAACTGTAATTTTATGAAAGATTCTAAAAATTAAATCCATAATTTAAAATCTTCTAACAAAGTAAATATGTTATCTCAGTCTTTAAGAAATCCTCTACACAATAGGAAAATAGACAGCTGCTCCCACTGTACAAATCTGGACTACACGCTAGAAACCAAGGCTGCTTTGGAAATCGCACGGCAGCTACTGCCCGTCTGCAGCTGTGTCCCCACCATGATGGTTCCTCTGGAACTGGAAGCCCAAATAACTCTTTTTTTTAAATAAATTGACTTGACCAAGGTGTTTTATACAATAGAAAAGTTACTAATACACTTGTTATGTGAATTCAAGTTGCTAAGTCCAAGGCATCTGCCATAGCATGACATTCTTAGGCACACAGAAGGTCCACAGGCTCTTCCTAATATTGTAGGAAAACTATAGAGTAAGGTTCTAGCTAAACTTATGCGAAGCTGACATACAAACTAGAGCTATCTGAAAAGAGGGAACCTTTTGGGCCTGAGAAAATGCCTCCATAAGATCTGGTTGTAAGGCATTTTCTTAATTAGTGATTGATGGGGACCCAGTCCATTGTAGGAGGCTCCATCTCGTGGCTGGTAGTACTGGGCTCTATAAGAAAATGGGTTGAGCAAGCCAGGAGGAGCAA
>LOEQ01002458.1:311430-326150 GCA_001685075.1 Bramus lutescens
CCCACCCCACCCAACCTCCTGTAAAAGCTTTCAACAGGCATGGAAAAAAAAATCAAACAGGCCATCTTAGGATAGGAGGAGGAAAAATCCCAACAGCTGCTGCCTAATTGGCCTTCTAAATAGCTAGAGGGTTGCCAAGTGCAGAAACGAATTAAATAAGCCTTTTTCCCCCCTCAGGGTGGAGCGGCAGGCTCCAGGTCTCCACCCAAGTCACACCCTAGCTGCGGCTATTTATAATATCTAAAAGCCAGATGGAACCTGCCAAGGGGAACAGAAATCGTGACAAAAAGCACAGACCCAAAACCAGCTTCCCCAGGAGCAGACACAGATCCTGAGGGGTCCCCTGGGACTGGAGGGGTAAGGCAGAGGACTATAGAGGAACCTACCCCTCTGTTGAGCCTTCCTCAAAGTCAGCCTGGGGGTGGGGGGGCGATGTAGACTATACCTGTGGGAGACCAAGGAGCCAGCTGATTCCAGCAATGTTTGCTCTCTGGCAGCTTGAACCCAATTAGCAGGCACAGCAGCCAGATGTGGATTTGCCAGGTGGAGCAACTGGGTTGCCCCTCAGCGAGACGGAACTCCCAGTAAGGTAGTACTTGGTGGTCTAGAGTGCTTCCAGGGAGCTGGGAGTAAATCCTGATTTCTTGTCTGTGAGATGTGCTAGTCAGTCAAACCTTGGAGAGTTTGTGTCCTTATTTATGAAACACAGGCCGTAATCAAGCCAGCCAGATGGGATTTTTGAGAGCGTTAAACAATCTCCAAGTGCTCAGGATAGTTTTGCAGCCTAGAGTCCGCAGCTGTTACTCTGGTGTCTGCACTTAAATATGCCTCTGTGTCGGCCATGGAACACGGGTCTCTGAGAGGGCAAGTCCCCATAACCCTTCAGGGCTGAAGCATCTTGGAGAGAGATTGCATCTCGACCTCCTACTTCCTCCCAAATGAGCAAAGGCTGGTTTGAGCTGACAAGTTGTCCAAAACAGGCACCTGTTAAAATCCCACTCACATCCATCTTCCCAGGCTGCCCTAGGCAGCTAGTTTGGCCCTGTCTCCCCCAAATTCCAGCCCCATCATGAGACACACATTCCTAGCTCAGCTCTGGCCTGTACTGTCCAGTTTTCCTAACCCTCTACGGTGCATCTTTTATGTCTCCCAAGGGCTTACGTGTTGATTGAAGGCCCCAGGGTTCTGGGTTGGAGGCCTTTAGAAACTGACTCATCATACTCCAGTGGCTCAGACCTCCTGGGGAAATTCATCTACTTATGGACTCGTGGCTGAATGAGTTTTGGAGGAGGGGCTTTTATACAACAACATGTGAGGTCCTCCTCTGCTTCCTGGGTGCTAGGAGGTGCACAGCTTTCTCCCACTGCATATTTCCACCACGATGTGCGGCCTCAGGCACAAGCCTGAAAGCGAGCAGGCGAAGTGGCCACACAGTGAGATTCAGGAAACCATGAGCCCAAATCAATCTTCTTTTCACATAGTTTCGGGTGTTTTGTCAGAGTGATGGACCACGAATATACTCTCAGACCACACTGACGGGTCTTCATTTTCACTACTAGAGCAAGTCCACACGGTGACACACACATGCTCCTTCAAGGTTTTTTCATCGCCACATCAATAAAAGTCAAAAATTTAAAGGTGAAATTATGGGCAATGCTCTATTTAATCTACTCTCTCAAGAATAATACTGTTTTGGAATGTAATTGCTATAAACATTATTAATGGACATTCTCTTTTTATCTGAGGCATCTATAAGCTCTCATAGTCACTTTACACCATCTGTCTGCTCTTGTTCCCTGTCCAGCGCTCTAAGGCTGCCTGGGCTAGAGCTACCGAATGCCTTCATTCTAGAGCATTTGCGTGACTTGCATTGTCTTGTGTGGGAGTTGAGGCTCCCCGTTCTGTTAGGAAGATGGCAGGAGCACTGTTCTGCTACCCACAGGACTGACTGAAGAGCCTGGAAGGAAGTACCTGCCACCAGCGGGTGGAGCTAAATTAGGTGTAACTCAGGCTCAAAGCATCTGCTGCTACTCCTAGGCCATCTGGTTGTCCCCTTGGGTCTGGGGTGGGGATGCATGATGGGAGTTGTGAACCAAAAGCATCTTCTCACCTCCAGAGAGTGGCAGATCAAGGGGGTGATGGTTGCTGTCCTTGGAGCCCCCTCTAGGAGAGGGTAGGTTTTGGTTGCTGTTGCTTCCTCTCTAGCTCTCACAGCTAAAGTGAAGTTTCTCAAGAGGGTGTCTCCCAGAGAAAGGATGATGTAGAGCTGGAAGCCAAAGGGATAGGAGAAGAGGTGCTGGGACCACCATCTGGGAAGCCTTGTCAGGCAGCTTCAGAAGACTATGAAGGCTTCTTGGGTTTTTGGGGTGTCTGCAGCATTTGGGGGCTCAGTGGACCTTTGCAATGGATAGTTTCCCATGTTACATGAACAGTAGCTTCTTTCAGTGAGCTGAGCCCCCTTTGATCTGGTCCTCTCAGCCAATGGTGCAGCACTTCCTGATTAGGAGTTGTCTGTGGTGGCAGCTGCCCACAACCCACTGTGCCCCAGGAGGATGGATGCTGGGACCTTCTAGCAAAACCTGGGAAGGGCCGAGCGGTAATTTTGTGGTTGTTGCCTACCTCTCCTGAAGCCAGGGAGGGAAGCCACATTCTCATTACTTGTTCCCACACCCTGCCAGGCCGGCCTAGAGTTGACCAGTCTTTCCCAGGCATTCACTCCTCTCGCACTGACCCACAGAGCACGGTCACCAGAGAAGATCTGGAATCTGGGTGTAACCATCCTGGCAGGAGGGAACATATTCTAAAGAGGGATATTTGTGCCCCTCCCTTTGGCTATCAGATTATTGAAACAATAGTCCCCAAGGAAATGGAATTTCCCTGAATCTCCTGCTGTGAGAAGGCAAGGCTGTGTAGCCTGGTGTCAGCTGTGGGTGTGGGGGAAGGATGGGGTAGGGGTGACATGACACACTTGTCTCCCAGGAAGAGACTTCACACAGTTCTCTGTGTCAGACTCACTTACACACTTCTTACCCTCTGCTTGAACTTAAACCTTAAGAAGTAACCATAAAAGTGGGGTTCAGGGAGAAGGTCCCTGCTGGCATCGTTCCTCCTCCTAGTGCAGTCACACTGAGTTAGCACTTCCCACCATCCTATCCTTGTCTCTTTAACTGGTCTGTGGAGGGTGGTGTCTGAGCCTGGCTGGTGAGGGCTGCCAGGACCCAGGCTCTGACCCTAACTCAGGCAATATGGGGGAAGGAGAGAAAACACACAGCGGGGATTGCCAGGTCGGATCATCTGGGGGATTAATTTAGGAGGAGAGCCTGACCTGAAATGACCTCTCTTGGCTAAGCTGGCCTCTGCAGACCAGGCCTAAGTGCATCCCTGCCCTCGGGGAGCTGTCGGTACTGGGAACAGAGCCGTGAACACAGCCAGACCTCCATGTCTCAGTTCTCATGGGCGGCAGGAGGGTGGCCAAGGGGTACCTTGCTCCTGAAGACAGTTTCCTAGGGAGATTGCTACATCTCCATCCCTTGAAAAAGAATTTGCTTCTCCCTGATCACTGTAAAATCTGAACAAGCTGAGGAAATGGGGTTCTTTGATATCCCCCTTGGTCACAACCCTTTTATTTTAATCAGTGATACTGAAAATGTTTATCGCATGGACCAGTGGCTTAGCCTGTCTTTAATCATTCACAACCCACTGGGTGGTAGGGCACTGGTATTTCAGACGGCAGTGGCCACAGCCAAGCCATATACAGCCACCGTCAAACCCGATCTCAGGCCTGCCATTGGCCGTGGTGCCTTGTTTCTGTAAGTGCTTTCTGTCAGATCCCTTCAGTGAGTTCATTCGGCATACAGGATTCAACGCCAGGGCTCGAATCAGTTGGGTTCTGCTGGAGACCTGGCTAGGGTTGAAGTCAAATTTGGCTCTCACGTGGTGCCTGGCCGCCTTTTGACTGTGGAATGACTTTAGCATTCACTTGGCAAGGGCGTTTCCATTTGGCTCCTGATGAAGTCACAGAAATTCTAGCTATTTCTGCAGTGTGTGATTGCTGGTTATTTATAAAAAGCACCCATCGGACCGAGTGTCTCTTGCATCTGGAGCCACTTGCATTATCACAGTTATAAAATGTTTATTTTCTTAGATCAGCTACAGCTGACAGGGCACTCTGGCGGTCTCTATTATAGTTCTTCTGACTCAAGGCGGTTTAGATAAGAACATGACTTTTGGGGTGGGGTTAGAATGTCCAGGGAGTGTCACTGTCTCACAGACCCTTCGAGACCTGGAGTCCCCTGGTGAGGAAGATCGCTGCCAACATCCTTTGTTCTCTCTAGCTCCCACCCAGGCCTGGGAAACAGCCAGAGGAACCGGAGATGAGGTCACTACAGAGGCAGAAGGACAGAGCCCATTTATGAATACCCCGGGCACAAGAAGCCCCCAAAGGATATTCCAGGTTACCGAGGATTTTTTGCTTGTTTGTTTGTTCAGGTTTAGGATTTAAAATTTTAAGAGTAAATCCATACAAACGACAATATGATAGCTATCAGTCGTTGAGTGATGGTGAAGGTCTGGTTGCTCTTCTGCCTGGGTGCTCCAGGATCTAACGTTGAGGAGGACAGACCTCGATCTCACCGACCTTACTCTCTCCTGGCAGGGACGAACAGATAAGTAAGCGTGGAATCTGCTGTTAGAGAGCAGTGGGGGACAGGGGTAGGAGGGCGGAAGGAGAACAGGCCTCCCCGGTAAGGTGGTCAGGAGTTAATGCAGGCCAGAGGCTAGACTGCAGGGATTATCTTGGGTGACAGGATGAGGGTAGAGGGAGCTGGAGTGGCCTTTACTTTCATCTTTTATGCGTCTGTTCACGCATGGAACATACCTATCACGGAGAAGTCATTTCAGAAAGACCATATACTGAAAGGGTAGAAACTAGGTTTCTCAACTGTAGGCCTTCTTCAGCACACACAACTCACGCTAACAGCATTCTAACTCCAGAGGAACAAGACCTGGGAAATGATGGGCTGGCACTTTTCTGGGCAGCCCTGAAGTAGTCACTGCTGCTTCACGGAATCTTCCTAGGCCAGACAGTCGTCAGAGGAAGCTATGACTGGCTATGGTTGTAGCAAAGTCTGTCCCAAGGTCTTCGCAGGATTCAAATTGGCTTTCAACACTTAGTTGTGAAATCTGCCCTCAGATATGATAGCTGTTTCAGACAAAGAAATCCACTCTTAGTCAAAGTCCCACACACTGGCTTTGCATCTCTGCTTACCTCGCCCTTGCCTGTGTGTGGACATCACCCAGCTATTAAACTATGGGAAATTGTCTGTGCTCTATCTACACCCCAGCATCCTATTTCCCACCAGTGTCTCAAGGTGCATGCATGTCATATGAATGCACTGGACCAGGGAGACTTCCATTACCTGCAGTATCTCTCCTGACTTCCTTGTGTCTTGTGGTGGTTTAAAAGAAAATGGCCCCCAAAGGGAGTGGCACTATTAGGAGGTGAGACCTTGTTGGAGGAAGGTGTCACTGTGAGGACAGGCTTTGAGGTCTCTGTTGCTCAAACTTGCCTCAGTGTGACTGAGATGACTTCCTGTTGCCTCTGAGTTGAGATGTAGCACTCTCAGCTCCAGCACCACGGCTGCCTGCACGCTGCCAAGCTCCTCGCCATGCTAATGAACTGGACCTTTGGAACTGTAAGCGAGCCCCTGTAATTAAATGTTTCCTTTAGAAAAGTTCTCATGGTCATGGTGTCTCTTAATAGAAATGAAAACCCTAACTAAGACATGTCCCTTCCAACTGCCTTGCCTTCTCCTTTTCCCTCCACACACTGAGGCCGAGTTTTCTAGTATCTCTCAAAAATGCTCTTTTGTGGGTACAAGGGGAGAAATGGGTATGGGAGAGGGCTAACGTTTAACTCCTGGCAATCATTCATTTTAAAGTATCTTTATTGTTTATCCCAGACTCTCAGACACAATTCTCAGGCAGGAGCTCCAATAGTCTACGACAAACAAGGAAGTGAAATGACACTACCCTCAGCACTAATGCTCCAATAACCATGCTCATATCTTTCCGTGTGATTGTCCATCTGGCTCAGGACAATGCCTGGCACACGGCAACCGGTGTGTTTCCATTGTTACTGTACCTTGACACTCTATCTACACTTGCTGCTTGCCAATGACCTTTCTCTGTAATTGCTCAGATTTACAATGAACAGATCTGCAATGTGAATTTGGAACCCGGAGATAAGTACATGGCATGGCTTGACAAATAGGAAATTTCCCAGCACTTATTTTTTGCAGAAGATCTGGGTTCAGTTCTCAGCGCCTACATCAGGAGGCTCACAACTGCCTGTGACTCCAGTTTCAGGTCCTCTAACGCTCTCTTCTGGCCTCCTTAGGCCCCTGCCCACCTATAGTGCACACACAAACAAGCAGGCATTGACACATATACATTATAAACTAATAAATAAAAAACAGCAACTGTATGTGTGTGCACATGCATGTGCATGTATGTGGGTTCATGAATGTGCATATGTTCATGAGAGTGAATTCTGGCATGTCCATACCACAATTCACGTATGGAGATCAGAGGACACTCATCGATTCTTGCCTTCCACCTTGTTTGAGACAAGGTCTCTTTGTTGTCTTTCCTCTGTGTACACCAGGCTACCTGATTCTCCTTTCTCCACCTCCCATCTCCATTTAGGGGCACTGGGATTTCAGACACACTACACATTCAACTTTACACAGCTTCTAGGGATTTGAACTTAGGTCCTTAAGCTTGCATGCTACTTTTACCCATTGAACCATCTCCCTGGCCCAAGAATAGCGCCTCTTAGCGGTCATTGCCATTGCCAATCCAGATGCCTCCCATTCTGTTCTTGTCCTTCTCCCCTCCACACTATGGTTTTTTATCTTTAGTGTATGGCAGGAGTCCCTGGAGGATTTGTTAAATATCCAACATGGCCTCGCCTCCAGAGTCCTGAGTTAATAGCTGAAGTAGAGTAACAGTGTTTTTCTAGCTACTTTCAAGCAGAAACAATAGCTTTGGTCTGAGTCTACACTTAGCACTACTGCCTACCTTCAGACTTAGAACCTAATGTGTCAGGTACATCCTGCTCAAATCAGATCACTTGTCAACACCAGTCTCAAAGTCCTGTTGTCCACCACATGTGGTCTGAGGCATCTGAGAGGCACAGTCCTGAGTCCTGCATCCAGGTCACTGATGCAGATGTGCACCCAGCTGGTTAAAAGCCTATAAATAATGCTTAAATAAATTAAATCCCAGCTCATGTGAATCTACCCTGAGCTACACTCACCTCAATCCATTATCAACTAAAGCAGTTGCTTTCTATCCTAGCTAAACTTTAAAGTCTCTGAGCCCTATCCCAGGGAGTCTGGTTTATCAGCGAGAGCTCCACGTGGCACTGGGGTTTTACAGTTTCCTCTGGGACTGGGGGATGTAGCTCAGTGTATAGTGCATGCCTAGCATGCACAAAGCGCTGGGCACCGTTCCCAATACTGTATAAACCAGGCATAGCAGCATCCGTGTTATCTTAGTGCTGAGAAGTTGAAGGCAGAAGGATCAGAAGTTTGAGTCTGTGCTGGGCAGATAAGCAAATGGCATGGCCTTGGCTACCTATTGCATTAAGGCCAGGCAAGACTATGTGAGGACCTCTCTTAAAAAAAAAAAAAAGATTTCTGGGTGATTCTAATGCATAACTGGGGCTGAGAACAACCATCAGGGTTCTGCTCGCTTAAGCACTCGCAGGACACTGCCATGGAGCTTGAAGTTTTAATAAGATTTGACTATTGTGAGAGTTGTCCTCAAAGCACTGCTGAAATCTAAGAATGGTGTCCTACAGCAAGCACATCAAATGTTTGGCCTACGCACTCTCAGCAACACTTATACTGGTCTATCGTAAACTGATCTTAGGGACTCATAACAATGATTCTTAAAGATCTCGATTTCAAATGTTTATACCCGGGGTGGGAAGATTTCAAGGTCAAAGACTAGATGCAGTTGGTTTATGGTATCGGAACACAACAATCACTAATATTTACTGCTTGCTAATGTGCCCTCAGCCTCAGAACTTTGTGCTTTCCACAAAGAAACATGCAAATCACTTCCTTCCATTTTACACACCCTGGTTGGTTTCAGCTGACTCCAGGCCTCTGCTTGTAGCTATAGCATATTCCTTCTGTTACTGGCATTGAGTTTCATTTTGCTCCTGATATCTTGAGAGTGCATATATTTAAAGCATAAAGTAATCAAGGCCAGCCTGGGCTACCTAGGGAGTATCAGGCCTGCCTAGGCTATATAGTGAGAATCCATCCTTAAAAAATAAATCAAATGACAAATTGAACGGATTTAAGTAAAAAGTGGATAGAGTCAGAATGAGCCATGGGTTAGAACCAAATGCCCGCACACTGACTGGTGGGAAGGCTGCCAATTTAGCTCTGAATATTTATGTCAAGTCACAATAAGATCCGATGATTAGTTGTGCAGTTGGCATTCAATTAAAAACAAGTTTACCTGAGAAGTTCCAGGGGCTTCTTTAGAGGGTGCCAAGGATTAAAGAAACATCTGCTAAGAACACCACGGTCCACAGAAGAGAGTGCCCCCAAGGTCAATGAGCCATGATTACACCGCTGGCTATTGTTCTAGTTTTATTTGTTGCTATGAGAAATATCCTGACAAAAAAAGCAACTCAGAGAACAAGGTATCTATTTCAGTTTCAAATTCAAGGTTGTTTTTCATCACTTCAAGAAAGTCATAGTGGCAGGAGCTTGGGACAGCCGGTCACGTTGCATGTATAGCCAGGAACAAGAGAATGAAGGTATGCATGCTTACTGTGCTCAGCTCAATGTCAATGTTCTTACATAGTCCAGGATCCCTTCCTAGGGAATGGTGGTGCCCACACTGGGCTGGGTCTTCTCACATCAGTTAGCCTAATTAAGATAATCCTCCACAGTCAGCCCAGAGCCAACCAAATCCCCCACTGAAATTCTCTTCCCAGGTGATCCTAGGGCCTGTCAAGTTGATAAAGTTAACCATCACACACTTCCTACTTCATTGAACAAGCTGGGAATTTTAGACAGCTCTGTGATCTTCAAAAATTTCTGTGTTCTCCTTTTCAATACTACTTTCTGCCACTGTCAACTCATTTTGAAATAGTATGGAAAGCATCTGGGGAGCTTTTGCTCATATCTTCTTAGTGCTCTGTAATGAAATTTGGATAGTCCATCCCCTCATGCCAGGAAATCATGCCTGAGTTTTCCTGTCTTATAAGGTGTGTCTTCCCGAGGCTTACATTCCCCGTGCTATACTACTAGTCACATCATGAAGTGGACAGGGCTCTGTCAACAGCCTGTATATAAGACCTTAAGGCCCGGCCATGGTAAGGCAAGCAATAGTGTGACCTGCCACCAGGAATGATCAACAATATCCATGTCACTAACTCATCTTTCCTCATAGCCTATGCTAAGTTGAGAGATTTCCTGTGTCCATTTAAACACTCAATGGAACCAGAAAAATAACTTATAGTTTCTATTTATGGGCTAATATTGTGTTTTGAATGAGAATGGCACCCATAGGCTCATATATTTGAATATTTAGTCCCTCGTTGGTGGAATTGTTTGGGAAGGATTAGGAGGTGTAGCCTCATTGGAGGTCTGTCACTGGGGTGGGATTTGATGTTCCAAAAGATTTCCACCATCCCCAATGTCTCTTTCTGCTGCTTTGTGGTTGTCTCAAGATAGGTGCTCTCAGCTACTGCTCCAGCACCATGCCTACCTGCCTGCCACTCCTTGCCATGATGGTCATGGACTCTATGTAATAGTCTGTCCTGTCCCTTTAAGACACAACCGCCCCACTGATGCAAGGGGATCTTCCTTTTGCTTTTAGCCTGTGAACTCTTTTCCTTTCTGCCTCTCTCCCAAAGAAGTAGCTTCTCTTCTCCTCTCCTCTCCCCTGCTTTCTGCTTCTCTTTCTCTCTTTGCCTCTCTCTGCTCTTACCCCTTCTCCCCTTTCCCTTTCCTCTCCACAACCTACTAAATAACTATCCAACCTCACTCTGCATGGCTCTGTCTCTGTCTCTCACCCGCCATGGCTCTTTGTGGGCCTGGCTGACCCGCCAAGGTCTCTCACCAGCCATGTAACTCCCTGCCTGGGGTCTGCTGCAGCCCCTCGAGGAATCATGCCGTTTTATTTTTACCATTACACTCTAACCTTCTGAAACTACTGTACACACCAAATAAACTCTTCTATCAGTTGCCTTGGTCATGGTGTTTTGTCACAGCAAGAAAATAGTAACTAAACATATAAAGTTACGAAAGTTTACCTTAAAAAAAATACTGGTATTCTCTTGGCATCTGTTAAATGGGCTTCTAAGCCTGTTGGAGGCTTAGATTAGGTAATTTAGTAAACATTTGGGACTTTCTGTGTACTGTTCTGGAGGTAGAGCCTCCAAAAGGCACAACAGGTTGGGCTTGTACCTCCTAGGCACATGGCACCTCTGGGCACATCTTCAGATGGGCAAGGCAGCTCTCAAGAGCCTTTTATAAGGGCACTGTCATGGCTAGTTTTTGCTTGTTTGTCAACTTGGAACAAGCTAGGGTCTTCTGAGAAGACCTCAGTAGAGAAAATGTTACCATAAGAAATGCATTGTAGGCAAGCCTGTGGGAATTTTCTTAATTAATGATTGAAGTGGGAGGGTCCAGCCCACTGTGGGAGGTGCCATCCCTGGACTGCAAGTCTATGGAGGGCCAAACACGTGAGCCTATTTCCACCTTGACCAAAGGTCAGAGAGTTGGAACTTACCTCTATTCCTTCAAGGTTATTGTGTTTCTACCTCAAACAAAGGTCTCACCAAGGTTTCAACCAGAGAATTCTGTTCTCAAGGTTATTGTCAACAGGTGTGGCTAATAACTAGACCTTGTATTTCAGGAATAGAGAATAGATATGTTTTTACCTCAAACAAAAGCCTAAGGATCCAACTAAGGTTCCAGTTCCCTTACAGGGATAACTTTGGATTCCACCCAGGGAGTGGTTTGCCTACAGAATGCTTTGGTCTAAGGTGTAAGTGTGACTTGTTTTGTTCAAGCAACAGAATAAGAAAGTAGCTGGTGACCCTCAACTGGTCTGTTCATTTCCTTTTGTCATGTTAATGCATTTTTTAAAAAATCTTTTTATCTTACTCCTACCTTTTGTGGTCGGGGTATTTTGAGCAATTGGAAGTTAAAAGCAGGTGATTCCAGTATTCCCTGGGACTCCCTCCTGGTACTACTCATGTTTTCTGTTTTCATTATTTTCACATCTTCATACTCTTTACTTATATTTCTGATCCCTAAGCCCCTACCCTGGCAAGTAGTATTTTAGTTAAGACTGGTCCCCGACAAGAGTCCTGGGCTGTTTAAGAAAACAAACTGAGGGCTGGAGAGATGGCTCAGAGGTTAAGAGCACTGACTGCTCTTCCAGAGNGGAACTTACCTCTATTCCTTCAAGGTTATTGTGTTTCTACCTCAAACAAAGGTCTCACCAAGGTTTCAACCAGAGAATTCTGTTCTCAAGGTTATTGTCAACAGGTGTGGCTAATAACTAGACCTTGTATTTCAGGAATAGAGAATAGATATGTTTTTACCTCAAACAAAAGCCTAAGGATCCAACTAAGGTTCCAGTTCCCTTACAGGGATAACTTTGGATTCCACCCAGGGAGTGGTTTGCCTACAGAATGCTTTGGTCTAAGGTGTAAGTGTGACTTGTTTTGTTCAAGCAACAGAATAAGAAAGTAGCTGGTGACCCTCAACTGGTCTGTTCATTTCCTTTTGTCATGTTAATGCATTTTTTAAAAAATCTTTTTATCTTACTCCTACCTTTTGTGGTCGGGGTATTTTGAGCAATTGGAAGTTAAAAGCAGGTGATTCCAGTATTCCCTGGGACTCCCTCCTGGTACTACTCATGTTTTCTGTTTTCATTATTTTCACATCTTCATACTCTTTACTTATATTTCTGATCCCTAAGCCCCTACCCTGGCAAGTAGTATTTTAGTTAAGACTGGTCCCCGACAAGAGTCCTGGGCTGTTTAAGAAAACAAACTGAGGGCTGGAGAGATGGCTCAGAGGTTAAGAGCACTGACTGCTCTTCCAGAGGTCCTGAGTTCAATTCCCAGCAACCACATGGTGGCTCATAGCCATCTAGAATGAGATCTGGTGCCCTCTTCTGGCCTGGAGGCACACACACAGACAGAATATTGTATACATAATAAATAAATACAATCTTTTAAAAAACTGAGCAAGCATGGGGAACAAGTTAGCAGCATTCCTCTACGGCCTGGGCTTCAGTTCCTGCCTCGAGTTCCAGTCCTGACTTCTCTTCATGATGGGCTGAGATGCCTAAGTGTCAGCTAAAATATGTCCTTTCATCCCCAAGTTGCTTTCAGTTAGTGTTTTATCACAGCGACAGAAATGGGACAGTGATCTCATCCGTGAGTGGAACCCTCAGGACTTCATCATTTCCCAAGGCTCTGCCACTCAATACAGTCAAGCTGGACACTAGGATTGAGCAAAGGAATTACAGGGGAGGGGACATCAGGCTTCATAGTAGTAGTGGATTTAGAGTTTTTGAAAGGACTTGGTTCATGTGACTCAAGCTACGGCATAATAATCATGCATCACTTGGACTCCACCCACTAAGAATCAGCTGCCCAGGACACACCCACCCTATTAGCTGGTTCCTTTTCTTCTCCTTCCAGTGTCACCTGAACACCAGCACCGTTGAGCCTTCCCTGATCACTCTGTGTAGGCAGCCCCCACCCCATGGGTGATTGGTGCTGATGACCTACAACACTTGATGAAAACCTGAGTGACGGCAGACACCCACCTTGTAGTCCCAAGATCAGGTTTGCTACATGGTGAGGGCATCCTAACCATTGTTGGGGTGAGTGAGCAGGCAAGCAGTCATACTTTGTACCTGTAGTCATATCCAAGGATGTAGAGCGATCCAAATCTATTCTTTAAATGTGTGTATGTGTGTGTGTTCATTACAGAAGGAAGATCCTGGGTGAAAAAGTAGATCTTACCCCGCCTAGCAAACAACCCACTGAGATTATCTGGGTATATAATGTAGGACGCATGTCAACAATAGCTACTGACCCTCCAAACGAACTTGCCTCTACTTCCCTAATACACAGCCTCCCTGAATGGTCCATCATGGTATCACGTCAAGGGTGCTGAGAACCCCAGGCTCAACTTAACAGTAGACGAGAGTCAGCTTTTCCACACACTCAAAAGAAATTAGAGACATTATTTAGGATCACAGGATTTAGAAGAGTTTCCAAAGAAGGAAGGAAACACTCAAAATTGGTCAACATAGTAGATTCAAACTTGGAATAAGAGAAAAACAAAGGCAAGAAATTACTGTCAGAAGAGTGAGGAAGATGAGCTGGGTATGGCTACATAGGGCTGTCATCTCATCCCCCATGAGGCTGAGGCAGGAGGATCATGAGTTCGAGGCTTGCATAGGTAACATAAAAACAAGGTAATAAGGTTGATTATCCATGGCCATGCCTGGTTGTCCAGAATCTGAATGGCCATTGTAGTAGTCAAGTGCTGAGACTAGGGGTGCCAAGTGGGGCACAGGGCACTCACAGCTTTGTTTTCTAGGTCTCTCTCTTCCCCAACTTCTCTCACATGCATATAGTGCTCTGCACAGCAAAGCGTGTTTCAGGCCCAGAACCATAAATTTCTTGTAACTTTTTTTTTTTTTTATAAAAAAGAGTTGCAATCCAGACATGTTACTCATGTATCTAAGATGGTAAAAACAAATAAAAAACTGCAAACCAAAAACCCAAGGACTAGGACCGTCTTCCACTCCCCCAGTTTGCCTGTCCAGAGCAGAGGTCTCCAAGGAGGCTGAACCCAACAAACATTTACTGAGAAAGTACTAAGGGAGGACTTGTGAAGGGCTTTGGGAGGGGCTCATTGTTTAAGTCATATTTTGGCTAAAATCATGGGAGGGTGTAACTCAGATAAACTTGGAAAACTTTTATAATTGGTTAGGATTTTTTAAAGAAAATACTTAAAATGCATTCTTTGAGGTTATACAAGGTATTTTATACCTATCAAACCCAAATGTTCTGTCCTATTCCCTCATGGCCCCTCCATTTCTTTTTCTTATTGGATCTTGTTCTTTCACAACTTTATGTATTTGCATAATATGCTCAGGTTACTTTTCCACCCATCCCTTATTTCCCTCCCACTTCCCCTTCCTTAGGAATTGCTTTATCATATATACTTATTTTTTTTGAAGTTTATTTAATGTCCCTACATCTGTTTGTGTGATCCTGAATTGGAACTAAGCATCAGAGCCTGGTGGGCTCAACTGTAGGTATAAAGCTGGCAATTATGCCTTCCCTTTCCCAGAGCCTGTTAGTTGTTAATGGGGCAGCAATAACTGAGTTCCTTTCTCCTCTGTAACTATTAGGAAGACCCAACTTGTGTGAATTCCAAGTCAGTAGGTGTAGCTAACATTTCACAAAACTTTTCCCTACTTTTTTTTTTTTTAAAAAACAATCTTTCTGCTGTAGTTTCTGGTTGGGAAACACCCAGAGGCTCCCAAACAATACAGGCTTTTGCCATTACCCAACAGAACCAGCTGGTAAGACCCTATTGCTGAAGACACTACACACCTTAGATGCAAGATAGAGATATCAGACTGGACTT
>LOEQ01002458.1:336682-351934 GCA_001685075.1 Bramus lutescens
TTATTTCGGGGTATAAGCTAGCCGTGCGGGAGCTGGGCTGGACGAAAAGCAGGGCCTGCTCCCTGATCACTACAAAGCCACAGTGTCACCAGCATGTACTGATGTGCCAGATGCTGCATGCCCTCGGCACTGCAAAATGATGTTAAAAAGTCAAGGTTTGTTAGTCTAGCAGGAAAGGCATTATATGCTATGCAGAAATTTAAGTTACGCATGAAGCTAAATAGGTCCCCAGATATGTGTCTGCTAGATGGCTCTCCTTGTACACT
The DNA here is from genome assembly GCA_001685075.1 of Bramus lutescens. Lineage (NCBI taxonomy): Eukaryota > Metazoa > Chordata > Mammalia > Rodentia > Cricetidae > Bramus > Bramus lutescens. Next base: position 336,949 of record LOEQ01002458.1, read on the forward strand.
TACATTCTTGGCTCATTGCTATTGAAGTCTTGGTGTCTCGCTTTGCAGTCTCTGAACATGGTATAATGAAGGCACTCACTTGTGGCTGACAAACCATACTTTCTGGCTTTCCTAGACCCTTCCCAATCTGTTGGTCTCAGTGGCTCTTAGTGCAGGGCAGAGGAGTAGTCTGCTGGGGGATCTGCGACAAGGGGCACACTGTCTAAAGTAAACTTCAAACTGATAATAAAGCTAACTAGAAGTCAACCTGACTTTAATTATCACAACATGTGGCAGTGGTAACGCACGTGTCCCCAGGGCACTCCATCCTCTTGGTGAGGCACTGCTGACTGTCCTTTTGCAAACTACTCATTTCCACCAATGCAGTGGCTCGAGCTAGGACATAGGAGCCACCCTGCTGCGATAGCCTCCTCTGAACACAGGGACTTTGTGAAGATTGGTTTCTGCCCCACAAGGTCAGGTACAACTGGGAACTTCTCTTAACAACACTACCCATGGCACAGCTTCCACACGATCTCTCCTAAACCTGCAGATTCCTGAGTCAGCAGGCCTGGGGTGGGTTCCAAGATTCCTCTTGTAACAAGCCCTTACATGATCCGACAGTGCTGGTCTGGGACCTGCAGCGCAGAGACTAAAGCAGGCTGCAGGCCTNNNCAGGCAGCCCATTGACGTTTGCTGATGTGAACTGAATCAAGGCTTCAGAGTCAGAGTGCTCACTCATGGTCACATGACTGTCACTCTGGCTCCCACAACACCCTTCAGTACTGATCATTCCCAGAGGGCCCTCTTTCTGGGTCAGCAGATGCTTATGGCCTTTTGCATCTGACAATTGTGGCGAGCACAAGGCTATACTGAGGAAGGTGAGTGGCTCCAGAGACCCCAGCTCTTCCGTCCTGGACAGTCAACCTTGGAGATGCCTCTCATGCTGCTCCTAGCACGAGCCGACTAAGGCAGGGCTCATCCAGGAGTCCGGCTGGGACCCAGCTGCTCATGCAGTCTACAAAGGGCATCTACTGAAATGGGGTTATAGCCCCAGAGAGGACTGCCCGCCTACCACAGCCTGTCCAGACACTGGGCTACATGCTGTCAGAGTCAATAACTGTCCCATCGTTTCCACCATGAGGACTTCCCAGGTTTGAAGCTGGGAGTTCCTTAGGCCACTGAGTAATCATGCTGCACACCTCAGACTTGCTCTCTCGGCTCTTTTCAGACTTAGGTACCTCTGGAGGGGAAGGGGCAGTAAGCTGACAGCACTTGCCTGTTTTCTATCAAGCCTATTTCTGGAATGAAAACCTGGGTTCCCAATGTCAATTTCATCCACACTGAATACATCTGGCACTAGAACTAACTACTCTCTGTTCTCTTTCTCGTCTGCCTTTGGCATGTGGCTCAGCCAACTACAGCCCGCCTTGCTAATGTTCTGTTGTAACATGGCTACTTCACCCCTTTACCTGAAACCTCACCTCTCCCCTCCTGCAGTGAGTGTAGGCCAGCTAATAACCACTTTCTGTCCTCAGGAATGTGGTCATGCCTGCAAGAACTCATGTGGATATATAGATTCCTTAGGACCTGGCAGAAAGGATGGACTCAGCAAGCAAAAGCAGTCTACACTGAGCGAGTGTGCCAGGCAGGTAAGACCTGGAGCCAACCAGTCAGCCAAAGATAAGTACAGAGTGGACAAGAACTCCTCACCATGGGCAAATGCAGTGTGCAGAGATGCAAGGTCATGTGCACCAGGAAGTCCTGCCCTGTGCCAGACTTGTACCTTTTTTCAGTACTTAACCCCTAAGGTAGGAGAGCAGATGAGCATCACAGGCTGTATCTAGTTACAATTCACTGGCCTGGCCTGAGCTATTGGGTGAATGATCAGAAATCCTTACATAAACATTTACTTTTTAAAAAAAAGCTTTATCTCACCATCTGTGTTTAAATGACTTATCTAGATTTGTATCTACAGAACGTGTTCTAAGCTTAGGAGAGCTGACTGCTGACTCTGCAGTGATCCAATGACGACACCCCTTCCAGTACACTCTGTGTGACGGTTTATTTCGCTTGTTGATGTGCCTGGATTGAGGGATGTTGGGCAATTAGTAGAGCGTGGCTGGGTGTGTCCGTGCAGGTATTTCTGAAGATGACTGGTGTGTGTCAGAACAACTCAGAGAGGAAGACTTGTCCTAAATGTGAGCAGTACTCCAAGAGGCTGGGGGTGGGGGTGGGGCAGTCACACAAGAGCAAAAGGTGGAAAAACCTTTAATCCTAGCAGCTCTCTGTGCTGATGCCAGCCTACATAAGTGAATTCAAAGGCAGCCAGGGCTACAAAGTGAGATCCCATCATGGGGGAGGTGTGCAGGGAAGGAGGAGCAGCCTGCAAGCAAGCTGAGTTCTGCTGCTCCTGGGCAAGTACAGTTACTGCTGCTGCCACCCACTGACATCAGATTCTAGCTCCTTCCGCCTTTAACCCACAATTTTCCAGGAGGATTCCAGACCTTCTGCTGTAGACTAGGACCACATCATTGGTTTCCCTGGCTTTGGGAGCTGCACAGCTAGTAGACTTTCTGGCTCAACAGTATGCAGATGGCAATTAAATTACCTAGGTTCCAATCATGTAAGACAATTTAATAGACCCCCCAATAATTATGGCATAGCCTATTGGCTCTGTTCCTGTAGAAAAGTCAGATTAACACTCTCAGCCACAAGGCCTCTGGACGCTTCTAGCAGTGACTCCCCCACTCCCACTAAGTATCTTGCTTCTCCAGCGCAGCAATCATTGCCGGAAAAGTCTTTGTTCCCAAACTGTTCATGTTCCGCTTTAGTTGTAATTCCCAGCTAAATCTACCTAAAACATTCACCATTTCAGAGTAATGGTTCTATTGCATATGGAAGCTAGAGATGCCAAAACCTTCCAACAGTAACAACAGATTAGACAGAGCAGATTCATGAAATCAACCTTATACTGATTACAGAAGAGTCATTTTCTGAACATTTCAATTAGTACCACTGAGTGGAAAAATCAAAGCATTCATTTTTACAAAATATGGCACCATACCAAAGTTTGCATTTCTGAAGAACAAAAGACAAGAATGGAAACATCCTCCATGTAACAAACTACCAATACTGGTCCTTAGCACACCTGGCTTCCTGGTGCCTTCTGCCATTAACACACACACACACACACACACAGATATTTCTTCTTCTGATGCATATCTGTGATGTCCCTTCCATATGCCAGGCACTGAGCAAGATGCCACCCGAAACACAAAGTGGTCAGAATCAGCTCCTCTTTAGAAAGCGGCACTCCAGACCTCAGTGGCATTTGGAAGCCTGGAGCAGGCCATACCTGACTGACAGCACTCCAGACCTCAGTGGCAGGCTATACCTGATTGACAGCACTCTAGATCTCAGTGGCAGGCTGTACCTGATTGACGGCACTCTAGATCTCAGTGGCAGCTGGAAGGCTGGAGCAGCTGTACCTGATTGATGGTCTTCTCCATTTGCACTAAGCCCAAGTTGGGTAGTGTGTTCTTTATGAAGTCCACTATGGTTTCCAGGTTCTCATGCTGCAGAATCAAGGGCTTATGGCTTCCCAAAAGACTTAAAGCCACTTTAAATATGACCTCTGATCCCTGAAGAAAGATCATATCTAAGAAGACACAGAAATGCAGAGTTAAGTCCTGCCAGCTCCTGACAAAATACCACTCTCTTCCTCACACTAACGAGTAGAAGGGTGGGAAATTGAATCCAAGTTACAAATTTTGTTTCCTTTTTAAGAGCCTGTTATTTCAGACAGAGTTGTCAAGACACTACTGCAAATGATAACAATTAAAAACAACAGATAAATATATGGCTTAGGTTTTGTCACAGGTTCAGATAAAAAATGTCTACTCTGAAAAAACAATTAAATTCAAAAGATCTTCAAAAGTTGAGAAAATTTTTATTAGCTTATGATTTTTTCCATGAAAAATATTCTAAAGTAGTTGCCAAAACATGTTTTAAAAAGACCAGTTTTTAATTATGTATGTGTGTGTGTGTGTCTGAGTGTGTGGAGTGTGCACATCTATACATTTATAGAAGGCAGAAAAGGGTATCAAGTATCCTCTTCTCTCTACATATTCCTTTGAGGAAAGGTCTCTCCCTGAAGCAAAGGCTCGTGTTTTCCTGTCTAGGCTGGCAGCCAGCCTGAGAGATTCTCCTGTCCCGGTCCCCCTCAAGGTTGGGTTACAAGCATGTCTGGGACACCCAGCTGTGTAATAAGACCTCTTCACCATTTTGCCATCTCTCCAGCCACTGCAATGGGCTTTCAATTAGTGAAGCCTAAAATCTTGTCTTGAATTATATTTTGAAATAAAAAGACAGAATGAAAAGATGTTTAAAGCTTTAACAGGCGTACAAAATTTCAAAAGCACACTGAACTTCATCAGAACAATGGAACCAAGAGCCAGTATTCTGTCTGAGGAATTTAAGTTGGGTGAGACTACTCTCCAGTTCTTGTGTTTTCTCATGATCGTTGGCAAGCGACAGCAATTCCTATACTGAATTCATACAGTAGGATGAGGCAGTGGACAAAGCAATAAACTGGAACTGGAACCAGTACAGATGAGCATCAGTGCCTGGGCTGGAACAGAGGAAAACTGGCTACTGGGTGACTCGGCTCGGGCACGTTTGACCTAGTGACTGAAATAAGTGAAAAGAAAAAGGTGAAAACAGAAGTATAAGTAAACCAGGGCCAACTAATCTCAGTTTCTCTCCTTCTTTGATACTCCCCACCCCACCCTTGGCTGTGACATAGTAGAAAGGGTGAAGAAATGGCAAGGGTGCAACCACAACACTGAGGCAAACCAAAGCACCCCAGAGAAGATTCCCCGAGATGCCCCTCCACGTGAGTCAGAATGACAGCACGTGAGATCTGTTCATAAACTGGAACAAGGCTGGACACCGCTGGAAAGGTGAGAAACTGAGTCAGGGCAGCATCTGGACAAGGCACTGGAGAGAGGGTGCTCATCTGTAAGCTTACTCAGAACACTAGTCCTCAAGATGTCTGAAACGTTTACTATGTCACTGGCCACGTGACTGGAGTTGGTGCCAACTGGGACGGTCTGTACCGGGAAATGAGGGCACCAAGTGCAGCCTGAGACTGCTGACCACATGGGGAGCCCTTGGCTACTGAAAACACCACACCTGCTCAGGACTCAGGCTGGCCCTAGCAATGAATGGGATGCCCTGCTTCCTCCTCAGGGCTGGCTGGGGAGGCTCAGACAATAACTTCAAGATTGGAGTGGCTTAGAGGAAGTATATCCACACCAAGGAGAATCTGTGACATGCCTAACTTGTGGAACACACACCCACATATAAACTTCACCATGGCAGGAAACGACCGGATGGAGAATAGCGCTACAGGACTTATTTTTATTAATTTGTGTGTGTGTGTGTGTGTGTGTGTGTGTGTGTGTGTGCATGCACACACATGCCAGCCAGAAGAGGGCAACAGATCCATGGGAGCCGGAGTTACAAGTGGCTGTGAGCTGCCTGATATGGGTGCTGGGAACTGAACTTTCAAGGCCTCTGGGAAGCAGTAAGCTCTCTTTACTGCTGAGCCATCTCTCCAGCTCTTACAAGATGTATTTTAAGCATAAATGTTTTGTAAAAGAACAAACAAAATGATAAAAGTTTTACATACTCTGAAAAAATTTAAGCCTAATTTGTAAGTAACTGAAAAAAAATGTTACCTTCAACCCAGCCCCTCTGTGGCAGGCCAACTATTTCTATTTTGGTCATCTTCCCATGCTCACACATCTGCCTTTGGGAATTAAAAAAGTCAACAGTAACTGTCCTTGGAAAGCCCCTGCTGGCAGTGACTGCTGGGTGGGTGGAGGTCCTGCCAAACCGCAGCTGAGCTGGGCCACAGCTGCCCCCTTCCCCCTTCCTTTTCTTCTCTGCATTTTCAAGCCATTCAGAAACAGGCAGGAAATAGAGGGTGCTTTAAGTTCAGCTGACCCCACCACACTGCATAGGACTTGCTGAGAACACAAATAACGACTTTCCCTTTGAAGACATTCCCACAGCTTGGGTACTGTGCCCCATCACACCTGGGACCTCTGTTTACAACCTCATGATCTATCTGCAAGTGCAACTTCCTTTGGTGACCTCATTTGGAATCTCTCTTCCAGCCACATGACTGCTGTCCAGGACAACCCCACCCTCCCCTTAACGTTCTCCTAGGAGGTTGCAATCCTGTGGTCATAGCCTCTACCTTCCTATCAAGAATGTGACAATCACCGTTCAGGCAGATTTGGCCAAGGCACACTGTTGCTACTATGTTATACTGCAGAGCCGAAGGTTCCCTGGCCATAGGACAACTCCCATTTCCTACTCTATTTTCACCCTAAGGCTTCTGTGCCATGTCAATCCCTCAGTTTTATGCTCCACTTTTATCTCCTCAGCAGGGCATTCTATAGAAGGATGCAGAGCTGGACCCTGCAGCTGCCTCCTCTGCAGGAAAGCCAGCTCCTGTTCTTCCCAAAGGCAGATGTGATCAGGTGAAGAAAACAGATGTAGTTTACTTTCTATTGATGTGCCTGTGTGTGCAGGTGCTTGTGAGGCCAGAAGAGGGCGTCAGACCCACTGGAGCCAGAATTACAGGTGGCTGTGAGCTGCTAGAGGAGGGTGCTGGTGTAAATACTGGTCTCCGGCCTCCATCTTTGGAGGCCCCGCCCCTGTGCCCCCCTGAACCTTGACCACTCCCCAGGAAAGGTTCAAGACCACTCCCTCAGGCTATTTAAACTGCTCCCCCCCCTCCAAAAATAAACACGTGGTTTTCCCTCTTTCCCCCAGTGGTCATGTCGGCGGCTTTCAGGTTCCCCTCGGGTCACCCAAGAACACAGGAGTTCACTTAAACCTGGATATCTTTTAATTTGGTCTGATTGGGATATTTTGGGTCGGCAGAGAGCTCGTGGTAGAAAATATTTCTAAAAGCTGGGAGCTGAACTCAGGCCCTCTGCAGGAGCAGCCTGTGCTTTTAACCTCGGAGCCATCTCTTCAGAGCAAGAGCAAGTGTTTCAAGGTCCATGCTCCACTCAGACTAAAACCATACAGACCACGGGGTCCAGGACAGAGGACTGCATCTGCCTCAGCATGAGCACCATGAGGTCACAGGACACACACTGACAGCAGCTGCCCTCTCAATCTGCAGGTCCTTCTTTGTCCATGCTAATTAATATGGGAGCTATGCAGGTGCAAGCTGGGAATCTTTTTACATTTGTTTGTTTATTTAATGTATTTGTACGCGTGTGCCGCGGCACTACTCATGGGAAGGTAGTGAGTCAGGTTTCTCCTTCCTCCATGTGGGCTCTAAGGACTCAACCCACATCATCAGGTTGGGTGACAAAAACCCTTAGTTGCTGAGTCATCTCGCTGACCTCGCAAACTGGAAATCTCCTACTCATGTATGAAAGAGAGAATATCAACAAAGGCTCACTTGCTTTAGTATTTATCCAGGTTTAAAGGCTTAAAATGGAAGAGGTCCCAGGCCAGAAAGGCCCAAGAGCCTGAACGGCAGTAACTATGCAGCTTAACTACTGATCCGTATGGAGCTTGGTCCCCACAGCTATAAATGGAAATGGCTGTGAGAACGCTACCTTTTCAGTGGGACCGACGGCTGAGATGGACCACTGAGATGTGAGCCAACCAGGAACTCACTAGTACAGCAGCGAGCTGTGGGACCCAGGAATTTTGCAGACACTGGCATCTTTAGGCACACTGTATATAAAACTCCAAGACTCATCACTCCTTCAGAGAAAAACATCCTGTCTGAACTGGCTTCAGCTTTTATTATTAGACTTTAAGTCACGAGAACGTGTTGCACAGAGCACCAAATTATCCTGCAGCAGAAAGGCTCTCATCTCCAGGGAGGAGGCTGCTTGTTTTTCCTGCCCTTCACCAGGGTAAGCAGCCTCAGATGGCTTTAGGGAGTGGAACTCTTTCTCTGCAGGTGGTGGCTCCAGTTTGGCCCCAGCAGGAGTTCCTCACTCATCATCCCCTGTAGCTGAGTCTGTGGTCAGTTCAGCCCCCTTGGCAGAGTTTCTCCCACAAACCCTGGAATTCAACTTCTTAGCTGTTTCCACACTGACAAGGAGCTCTCCCCGACCCCTGCTCAGTTCTAGTCCTCACACGACCTGCACAGCTAAAGGAGCGAGAGAGAAAGAGTGGGTGGAGCGGGGCACCCCCACCCCATTTCCAATTTATAGGAAACTAAAGCTCAGAAAGTATTGGCAAGAAAGACCGAAGCCCACAGCTAGAGATACATCCTGGGATCCTTTTGTCAGTATAGCAAGCACCCAGCTTTGAGGCTTTTATTCTTTACATAAGGTCTAAATGCCATGAAATCTCACAGCTGGCCAAACTGTAAGACAGCTTTTACTACCCATCTGACTTTAGTGATCCCCCACCCCCCTGAACGCTAGAAAATAAAAGTCAAAAGGAGTCGTTTTAAGGATACAGATCCCTATCACAGAGAGAAAGTCTACAAAGGTTCTTGTGGACAGACAGAAGGAAATAAAGGTAATAAATAGTTCAGCATTCTGCTGGGAGGTGAGGGGAGAGGAAACCAACACCCACTTAGCCTCAAAGACCAGCATTATGGGAAGGAGACAGCTCAGTGGTGGGGAGAGCTTGCTGTTCTTCTTCCAGAGGACCCAAGTTCAACTCTGAGCATCCACGTCAGTCCCTTCAGATTACCTGTAGCCCCACTTTCAAAGGACGGGATACCCTCTTCTGGCCTCCTGGAAATTTACACACACATCTACTCAGACAGGCACACACATACATACAAATAAAAATAAATTTAAAAACCAAAAAGCTAGTTTCATACTTTTAGGATGTAGAATCTTAAGATGTCTATTCAAAGCATATGTACAGTAGTGTACACGCAATGCAATGCTTCTGAACAGTCCCTCAAGACGCTCTCTGAGGGTCTGGAGAGATAGAAGTATTGCCATGCAAGCATGAGGGACTGGGTTTGGAACCCTAGTACCCACAAAACAGGGCATCATGGGGCAAGCCTATAATCCCAGCTTTGGAGAGGGAGAGACAGGAGATTCTCTGAGGCTTCAATGAGAGACCTTGTCTCAAAAATAATGTGGGGAGGGATAACGGAAGGCTACCAACCTCTAGCTGTCACATGCATGAGCATGCTGCCGCACACACACACACACACACACACACACACCCTCTTTGGCTCTGAAAAGAAGTCTTTGAAATTATGAGATTACATGTGCTTAAAAATAAAAGAGGTGACTAATGGGCAGGACCGTGTAGAGCAGGGTCTGACCTGCTCACAAGATAAGGACTCCTAGGCAACCAAGCCTGACTAGACAGTCACACAACCAACATCGACCACAGGCTGACAATACAAGCTGCTCACTGACAGGAGAATGCTGGCTGGCAGACACATGGAGGAAGCTCACCAAAGACTCTGGCGACAAAGCCGAGTGGGAACTGTGAGGCGAACACTGTGAGAAACCAGGGAGCCGCGTAGAGGCTGGGGCCAATCTCCTGCTCTTCCAGGTGGTTGTAGAGGTCTCTGTGGTAGTCATGGAGGAGCCGTGACAGCTGGTACATGTGGATCTGCAGGAACACACATCCACAGGGGCTGACAACTGCGTACCTACCACACGTATGGACTTACCCATCATGTCACAAGGTGGGAGGGCACTTTCTGCCCTGCTTGTCTTCTACTTGGCTTGGGGTATCTATCCACTGACTTCAGTGAGCAATGCATCCCTAGAGCTCTTGGGAACAGGCTTACACGAGGTCAGTGGAAGAGGCCCAGAGCGATAATGCTGGGTCAGCTTCCACTTCCTTCTTTGTCCCCTTGTGTTCCTTGGCTAAGAGACCCTAGATGCCTGCCTGTAAAATTATCTCACAAATTCCCTTACAAATGCACATTCTTAGAAAAACTCCAATCAAGGGGAATTTGAAACAAAAAGTTCCAGCTAGGTAGCAGCCACCAACATCTCCTTTATTATGGTTCCAGAGAGTAAATCCACTATCTGTGCTCAACAGCCAGTTCCCTCTGCACTCCCAGAATCACTCCAGCAAACCAATTTCTTAGGTTTATTAACAAAGCAACACAGATTCTGAGCAACTTGCAACAAGAAATGCTTAAGATGAACACAAAGAAAAACGAAAACTTCAAGCTAAAGTTCCACTCTGGGGTCAAAGGCCACTTCTTCAGAGAATGCTGCAGCTCTGGCAGGAAGCTTACCCCATTCCGTGTAGCCTGTGGCTCACACCAGGACCTCAAGCAGACTAGAGCCTAAAGACAAAACTCAGAGAAGGCTGGAATCTGACATGAGGCACTGGGGTGGATATGTACGTCCCTAACTGGGAAAACTGAAATACAGCTTAGGTCATAAGTTTTCTTGAGCACCCTCCAAGCTTCTGAATGAAAAGCTAATTCTGCTAAAGCATGAAAAGGCCTGTAGAGTAGGTTAAGTGCCATAAAGCTGAACCACTCCACTCTGGTGATGACTGCCACACATAAAAGACAGTGGAGGGGCTTGCCTTTGTGAGGTTCATGTTCATAGGGTTCACAACTCAGCGAGAGTCAAATGGACTTTCAATAACACATACTGGTGTTTTCAAACCAAGCCCTCAGTTCTGACGGTACATTTTAAAGCCCTCAAGTTAAAGAATCCTCCTGGGAAATGCACAAATGAACAGGTCCCCCGATAGTTAAGCTGTACTTAGGGACACCTCCAGATCAGGGCCCAGAGCTTTCTCCACTTCTGGAAAACAAGTACAGTGCCCATCAAGCCGGACACACCGCTGTGTCGGTATCTCTCTTTCCTTCCTTCCCTCCCTCCCTGCCTGGAAGCTGGGGCTAGAACCCACACGTTAGGAAAACACTCAACTGCTGAGCTACATCCCTAGCCATTTTCTTTGCTTTTAAGACAGGGCCTCACTATGTAGCTCAGACTAAACTCATCTGTACAGGCCAGGACAGCTTACAACTTTGGATTCTCCTGCCTCGGCCTCCTAAAACTGGGGCTTACACACCAAGACCAGCTTGGTTTTCATTCACCAAACACTGGCAGGGTTTTCTATTCCATTCCCAGCACCGCTGGAAACTAGGGTACAACTCGACACGATCTTTTCCTCTCACTAAGGAAATAAGGACACCAGACGGTAGGAAGTAAGCAACTAAGGTGATTTATGGCAGGAAATGTGTTGTCCTGAAGGCATGGGACAAGACAGCATGAAATGGCATGTCTAGGATGAGGGGACGCAGGGTCAGTATAGGCAGGAAGAGCTTCTATGATATAGTATATGACAGTGGAGCTGAACCCTGGACGACAGGCAGTGGGGATGGAGAGAGGATCCCAGGCAGAGGATAGAGCAGATCACAGGCTTGGAGACACCAGTAACATTGCTAGGAAGGGAAGGAATTGGAGTTAAGGTCCTGGAGCCAGACAGGCTTTGATTTAAATTCCACCTCTGCCACTGGCTAGCTGCGTGCCCTGGGCCATATTCCTGTCTACAAGCTGACCCAATTAATAGCATCGTCCCGAGAGCCATTATGGGAAGCACACAGATCAATGCCTAACACAGAGTGAGTTATCGGCAGCCATCAGTGGAGAAGAACCTAGATCCGCCCAAGAGGAAGGATGCGCATCTCCAGCATTTCTTTATTTACATCACAGGGATGCCTGGTACCTGTAAAATAATCATGTCTGGCCGATACTGTTTCCGCAGCCCCATGTCAAACATCAGGAACTTGAGCATCTTGAATGCCTCTTCCTCACTCATATGAAGAAGCAAAATGCCTGCCACAAAGCTGAGGCCTTGGCAGTATCCTACTTCTTGGTCCAGAAGCGAGTAGGCCTTCAGGATGTTGTAAAGGGACAGCTGACCTGCTCCGAGCTGGGCAGAGAAGTACGGGTGTGTTGGAAATGTTCGCCCTGGGAAAAGAACACAGGTCAGGTATAGCATACACGGGGCCCATGGAACCAGAGAAGCAGCATGCTGTAGGCCAAGGGTGCTAACGTCTGTGTCCTTAGCACCACCTCTGCCCTGTGAATGTGGTCAGCTGGCGGTAGGTACTAATATAACATCTGCAACAATAAACAGTAAGTTCAATAGCTCTGTTGTTGTATTTAGTTTGTTTGCTTTTGAAACTGGGTCCCAGTTTACAGTTCTGGCTGGCCTAGAACTTGTTTGCTGTGTAGACCAGACTAGACTTTAACTCACAGAGAGTAGCCCATCCCCTCCCTCTCAGGCACTGGGATTAGACGTATGCACCACCGTGTCCAGTGAGTGGTGGTTTAGGTATAATTACCTTTCATCTAGTAAATATTTCTGTTTCAATCACATTTGGATTGAAACAAGAAGCTCGCTGGTCCTGACAACAGAACCTCACTTCACAGTTCTTTCTAGACATCCACCCTAGCCTGTGTCATTCATCTACTGGGACAGATCTTTGCCACAAGCTTTTTCAGACCATGAGTTCTGTCCACAAGTGGGTCTCACCACGGGATTCTTCTACACTTTTAAACCAGAGGCTGAGATCTCAGACAGGCCAAGGGATAGTAAGTGTTTTCCTTTACTCAAAATGGTGACCTTCTGAACAGGGGAGAAAACAGGTCTTAAAATCATGGGGCTGGAGAGATGGTTTAGTGGTTATGAGCATTGGGTGCTGTTTCAGATGACCTAGGTTTGATTCCCAGCACCAGCACCCACACAGCGCTTCCAACCATTTGTGGCTCCAGTTCCAGGAGACCTATCCAATATCCTCCTCTGACCTCTATGGACACACATACACACAAATAAGTAAATACATTTTTTAAAAAAAAAAGAAAGAAAAATCATGACTATTTCCACAAAGTTGATACCAAATAAAAAAGACATGGGGAAGTGAGAGGGCTCAGTGGGGCTTGTCATCAAGCTGACAGCTGGATTGTGATCTCCAGGGACACACATGGTAGGAGAAGAAAACTAACTCTACAAGTTGTCCTCCAATCAACATGTGTGCTACGTCACAAGTGTGTGCACAAATACGTAAAGCTGTCATAAATAAGTTTAAAATATAAAATAAGTTTTAAAAAGAACGTTTTTGCCTGTTTCATTCAGGAGTCTTTTACTGCTGATACCTGTGAAATTCTCTTGTGACATCCTGGTGATAGACGGAGAAGAGGATTTCTAAGGAACGGTGAGTAGAAAACGCCACATTAAAAAGTTACAGAGGCGCACAGGACCAGGGTGGACACAGGCGAGATCCATGGCCTGGCAGGTCACGTGGGCCACAGCAACTGCTATCCAGAGTTACTGAGCATCACCATCAGGGCAGGAGGACAGAGCCACAGGTTTGTCCTCAGCTTCTCTAGAAAGCATCTACTTCATCTTGATGAAACTTGGCTGAACCCAGGTTTCCAGAAGACAGCCACAGACTCCTGCTTTTCAATCCCTGTTCCCTTCCTGTCTCTGCTACCTCTTCCTCCAATACATTCCCCAAATACTCTGCACAGTCACCCTACTGTTAGGGGGAAGTAAGCAGTGCACACAAAACAAACACTCCCCTGCATCAGTCTGGATGCACACACTCATTTCCTACTCCCAGATACACCCTTTAGGCTGGGTGAGGCCTGTGAGGGAGAGCCCCAGGGTCTCCAGGCCCTTGTTCTACTGTGGACCCCACTGAAGGTGTGCACATGAGTAGAACAGGCAATTACTTTTGTTAAGCTCTGAGTAATAGCCGCATACTGCTATGCTGCAAGCTATAATGAGAATTTAACACTGTCTAGCTGCCAAATTAAAGTTACAGGTAGGGCCAACAAGATGGCTCAACGGGTAAAGGCACCTGTATGCAATCCTGGTGACCTAAGGAACCCATGCATGGGTGGAAAGAGAGAGTTGACATGACAAAACTGTCCTCATATCTCCACACATGTACCATGGCACACCTAGTCACACATATACATCATATACAAACACAATACTTTTCTAAGCACAGGTAGATTTTGAATAAGCTGTTTTGTTTAATTAAACATATACAATATTACCATCTCAATATGTAACCAATATGAAAACATCAAGGCATTTTGCCTTCTCTTTTCATATGGCACTGAATTCCAGCGGTTCTTGTGAATGACAGCACAACTTAATTTGGGCTCATCACACTTCAAGAACTCCACAGTCACTTTCGACTTCTGTACTGAACAGGCCAAGAGTATCACTTTCCTTGGATTATCAGAAACAGGCAGCATACGCCCTTCTCCCTTCTCACTCTGTTCCCTCACTGGTTCGCAGGCAGACTGGAGCACACCCTGAGACAGGCCAGCCAGCATGAATACTCCTCTTCCCTATTTAAAAAGATGTTTATTAATTTACTTACTTATTGGGTAAGTCAAAGGTATGTACATCTTACATGTGGACTGCCAGAGGACAAGTTGGAGAAGTCAGTTCTCTCTTCCAACCTTGTGGGTTCTGGCACCAAACCTGGTTTGTCAGGCTTGGAGGCAAGCTGAGCCACCTCACCACCCCACTATCTGCCATTCTTTTAGCCCTGTGCTTCTTGCTTTCAGCCAGAGGATCCTGGGAGTCTGTGAAGCCTGTTTAGAGTTTGTGAGGGCCACCTTTCTGTTTTCAACTTCAGATCTGTATAAAGTCGGCCTTTCCTTTGTTTTCTTCAAAGAATATAACCAGAGCAGACTAAATGAAGGTAACATGATAATCCTGTTGATCCTATTAAGTAAGCTATGAAAGTTGTTTTAAAACTATAACACAATGTCATAAACCATCACTGATTTTCTTTCGGAAGACAGTTGTTTTTCATTGTATAATGAGCTTCTCAGTTATTTTAAAATGAAAACTTGAGTTTTTTTTAACTGTGTTGGTTTTAATTTCTAATGCAGTAAATATTAACACGTTTTCTATATAAGCCAATGTAATGGTTGTTCTGTCTCTTTAAGAGACAAGCCACGCCCATTCCCTCCCC
>LOEQ01002458.1:356366-377964 GCA_001685075.1 Bramus lutescens
GGAGAGGGCACCGAGCCACCTCCACCCGTTTAGCCACCAGCAGTCAGAGCGTCTCCTGTTCAACGTAATTCCATTCTAAGTCAGCGAGGTCTTCTCCATGGCAACTGCAAAGACATCCAGCACACTGCTTCCTTCTTGTGTTTTAAAAGCTATTCCAGAAATAAGACACTGTCCAGTTTCAAAGATGAAACTACAAACACACAGCTTTTCTGATGAGTTCTGTTTGCACGCCACAGTCCAGGGGATGCTCCTAAAACTAAACCAAGCCAGTGTATTTCTCCTGTAACTAAACCAAGCCAGTGTGTTTCTCCTATAACTAAACCAAGTCAGTGTGTTTCCCAGGATGCTTCTTCAATGGGCTGCAAACCATCGCTGGAAATATGAATTACTGAACTAAAGCAGAATTATGTCTCTACATCCTTAATGACCACTTACGCTTCTCCATGCCCCAGAACATGCCAAGCAGAACAAGCCAGCCACCATGCAAAAAGGGAGATGCTTATGCCTTCTCAGAGGATGTCTGTGACCACTGTAGGGTTTTGAAATGAAGTCTCAGCACTCAATTGCAGATCACTAAATGACCTGGCCACCTCTCCAGATTTCTCAAGTGAGGAACATCTCCTCTTGTCTCCAGGGGGTGGATAGACTCACCGAGGTCGATGAGAATAGCGTGCTGCTGGGACGTCAGTTTCTTCAAGAGTTCTTTGTAGGGCACATCCTTTGGTTGCTGTTTACTGGGAAGTGGGTGTCGAAGGAGAAACTGCTCGGCTAGAAATTTCCAGATCTCACCCCGGTGATGGCGTGGCACACCTTTAACAGAGTGGGAAATGTAAAACCAGACTTTATGCACAGAATTCGATCATTGATAAAAAATGAACCGTGTCCTTTCTCGTTGCTGCAAATTCATGTGTAGTGTGTGTTCTTTATGAGTATACATGCCTATACATGTGCAGGGGCATGTGTGTATGGGTACACATGCACATGGAGGGCAGAAGACACCCTCGGGTGCTGTTCCTCAGGTACACCACTTTATTCAGAGACATGGTCACTCACTGGGCTGCATTACCCAAGTAGGCTAAACTGGCCAGGGAGCCCCAGGCATCTGCCCATCTCTGCCTCCTTAGTTGGGATTACAAGCATTTGTGGTCACTCCCAGCTTTGACATGGGTTCTGGGAACCAAACTGAGGTCCTCACGCTTGTGAGGCCACTCTTTACTGCACCATCCCCCTAGTCTCCAGTGCATGGAATTCTTGTTTTCCATTATGAATTAACTGCATAGGAAGCAACAGAAAAAGTGTTGCATTTCCCCCTCCATCCCTCCCACCTCTCACCTTCCCCTCCCCTTAGCCCTCCTTCTTGTCTTTCACCTTCCAAAAGATACATTATGATCTGAGCAGGTCATACTCTGCAAAGGACAAACCTATGAGTATGGCACCCCACCTAAAGCCAACTAACAATGCTCTAAGAAATGAAAGAGGGATATGATGTCTCCGAAAAGTGAATCAAAGTGAGATAGAGCTCAGGTGAAAGCAAGCGGCTCTGTGTATCTCAGCAATCAAGATCTCACAGCCTCTGGCATGCAAGCCAAGATGAAGGAAAAGGAAAGCGAACCAACCAGAAGGAAGTTATTTTGAGTGGGTCAGGGTACCTGGTTTTTCCCCACCCTGTATATCAGCTTGGGAGAAATGCAAGGAAGGCCTAACTAAGTGACCATATCCCACACGTCCTCTAAATGTTTGTCTCAGCATTTAACCCCAGAAGCTCTAGTGGCTTTGTTTCTGTAGATGTAGCTAAAGCCAGGACTTACGACATCATCACTGTAACTGCAACTCTGGACCTTGAGACATGGGTCCCTGACAGCAGCACCCAGAGAAGGAGCTGAAAAGAGAAGCCAGTGTGCCCATGGAAACAGAGGAGAGTTTCTGTCAAGAAATGCTACAGCTGGGGGCTGGAGAGATGGCTCAGTGTTTAAGAGCACTGCCTGCTCCTCCAGAGGTCCAGAGTTCAATTCCTAGCCACCACTTGGTATCTCACCACCACCTACAGTGAGATCTGGTGCCCTCTTCTGGCCTGCCAGCATGCATGTAGGCAGAACACCGTATACATAATAAATAAATAAATCTTTTAAAAAAAATGCTACAGCCAGCAAAAGTTGGAAAAGCCAGGTACAGCGGGGCTGACATCTGGACTTGGGATTTCTCAGAACTGTGAGAGAGAGAGAGAAAAAAGTGTGTGTGTTTTACCTTTTAAAGTTAAATTTACTTGACAATTTTTGTACATATGTACAATACATTCTGATTAATGTTACTCTCCATTTTTTCTCCCCAGTTTTTAAATATGTTTCTATCTTGACCATATTCTTCCCTTCCAGCTCTTCCCTAACTTTATGTTCTTTCCCTTTCTCTGAAAGTAAAACATCCCCCTGAAATCAAACAAGAAAAAAAAAATAAAAAAATACCAAGCTAAAACAAACACACACACAAAAACCTCTCTAAACCTATGGAGTCTGTTTTGCATTGGTCAACTACTTCAGAGCACAGATCTGGCCTGGAATTTGGCATACAGTTGGAGAAAACAGATTTTTCCTGTGCTGGCAGCTATCAGTTCCAAACAGCATGTCGGTTAGGGGTGGGATTTCATGTCTCCTTCCCCTTCCCAATAATGGAATTTTGTGTGTCTTGACACGTGTACAGGTCTTGAAACTTATTTTAAAGAAAACCTTTGGGTTTGTGTACGTATAGGCACACGTGTGCCACCATGCTTGTGTGGCAGTCAGAAGACAGTTCTCGAGAGCTGGTTCTCTCCTTCCACTCTGAGGAACCCAGAGACTGAACTCAGGTCATCAGGCCTGCACACAAACGTCTATCCCCTGGAGCTGCTCCCTGGCTAACTTGTGTTGTTTTAGCCACTGAGTCTGTAGTTATTTACTGTGCCAGCAACAGGAACCTAACAGCCCCTAACAGCTGCTTTCTGACATCAATACTACTCTTACCATTCCTGCTTGGGTCTGCCTTAGATGTACATACATACACATGCACGCACGCACGCACGCACACACATACACGCACACACACAGAGAAAACCTGTACTATTTCAAACTCCAACTAAAAGCAAACAGTGAACAAGATCATAGTCAGCATGATGAGTAATTTATAGAGGGGCTTTTTCAGCAAATACTTTCTGGCAGACTGGAAATTCTTCCCAATTAGGAGATGCCCAGTTTCCTCTTATTCCTAAATCATTCCCCTTATCTTATCAGGCTTTATTTTGGGGAGGAAGAGAATACTGGCCATGCTACCAGTGAGCACCCGATACTCTCATACTGCAGGATTAGCCAAATCTGAGACAGAAAACAAAGTCATTCAGTCAGACCCAGTGCTTTTGCTCAGAATGTCCTGGAACATCTTCCCCCATGCTCAGTCCTGCTTTCTCCTAAGCTCAAGAGGAAACCTGGTCATAGAAGGCCAGCAGGCAGGGAATTCTGGCTAAGCAAGAGACTGTTCACTCAGCTCATGTGTGAATAACTATTTCACCAATGTGAAACTAATATACGCTTACTGCTATAAGGGGAAAAACTCTGACAATGCAAGGGTATAAGATGAAAAGCAAAACCCCACTCATAACCAGGGTGGACATATACTTCCAACATTCACAACAGAAAGCTTCCGAAAGAAAGTAGGGAGGAGAACCCCCGCTGTTCATCTTATCAGGACAAGAGTTAGCACAGGGCGCTGTGCCCAATGGCCCAGGAGATGCACTAACCCACCTCTAACCTAGACATCAGCAAAGCATCGCCAGGGTATCTCTGTGTGTGAGACCGAGTACTGTCCTTCTCTCACACATGGAAACGCCCAATGGGCTGATTTCCGGGAAGACGCATGCATGGTCACATGGATGGGCCACTTTGTTTTGGTTTCAGCTACTAAAAAAAAAAAAAAATTGAATAAGCATTCTTATCGTAGCAATCTGTGGCTGATTAATTTCTAGAATAAGTTTCTGGGAATTGCATTGCTGGGTCAAAGGTTAAGTGGAGTTTGCATCTGACCCATTCTGCAGATTGCTTATAGCCACTTCACACTAACATATTGAAAGACACAGCTATTTGCTTCTAGGATTCTGAACTTTGCTGTCTTTCAAGAAGTCATCTGAGGCCCATCAAACTTTGAGTTACTTAATATTCCGCAGAATTCTTTTCCCAAGTCGACTCCTTCCTTAATCCTGCTACTCCCATCTCATGTTAACTTGGAAAAATTTCTAAGTCCCTACCGGGAGGAAAAGCCTCATCAGTTACACAAAGACTGTCTTCTGTTTCACAGTCGCCTCTGCTTGGAAGGTCAAAGTCAAGGTTTTGGTTTAGTATTATTTAAAAAGTCTGAGGCACGGATGAGCAGTGGTCGTTTGTTTGAAGTTGCTAAGTCTTTGCGTGTTGAAACTGGATGATGGAGTCTCTGACTGTTTACATTCCTTCAGGGAATGACCAAGTCAAAGAAGTCAAAGGAATTCCAGACCAGCCCTGGCTTACCACGATCTATGATGTGTCTCATAACCCTTCCCGACTCTAGCCCACAGGGTCCAGATATCCCCTCACCACATGGAACAGGAAATAAATGCCCAGGTTTGCAAGGCCTCTGAGATGCTCAAATATTTGGAGCAGCTGCCAGAGGGCAGGCTTCTGCTGCTGACGTACCACTTCAGCACTGTGAGAAGGGAAAGACGGTGCACTCATTTCTGCTTCCTAACTTTTCAAAACAGCCATCTGTGACTACCCACCATGAAGGTCATCATGCAGCAGCCACAATGGGTGCCAGATTCATCAGCACTGCAGGACTGTGCAGGAGTAACAGCTTGGGCCAGGCTTCCCCTGCTGCCAGTCAGGAGGCAGAAGTGCAGACTCCTACCCAGGATCACACGGAAAGCTGTGCAGAACACACCTCCAGCTCTATCCCACATACACATGGGACTTGAGAACAGCACTCTGAGACACGGCTCAACCAGAGGCAGCCTGGCGTGGTGATGAGAATTCCTGCAAGCTGAGGGCCTGAGGCCACTATCACCCAAGTCTCCTTAATTTGTAGGAAGAGAAGATCAAAACTAGCAGTAACTACCCATGAGCACTAAGATACCTGTTGTCAAAGCCCAGTAAATGGTTTTGTTTACTTATTCAATCTATTTGCACGAGTTTGTTCGAATGTGTGGGGTCATGGTACGTGTATGTGCATACCACAGCAAAAGCTGGCATCAAGGGTCTTCCTCAATAGCTCTCCATTTAGCTTTGGAGTCAAGGTTTCTCACTGAACCTGGAGGTCTGAGTGGTCTAGCTAGTCAGCCTTCCTAGGAAATCCCTGGTCTCTGCCTCTTGATTCCTGGACTCATGGGTAGTTACCACCTGTCTAAGTTTTACATGGGTTCTGGGGATGTGAACTCCCAGTCTGACACGGGCACAGAGAGAGTTCTATCCACTGAGTTATCTCCCCAGCACAGAAGAAGGTTTTTAAGGATGTCTAAAAGGGATGGACTTATAGCTCAGTCCAAAGATACTGACCACTCTTTCAGAGGACCTGGGTTCCATTCCCAGCACCTATATGGTGGCTCACAACTGTCTATAACTCCAGTTCCAGGGGATCTGACATCCTCTTCTGACCTTCTTACACACTAAACATGCACATGCTATAAGACATACATATAGGTAAAACATCCATACACATAGAAATAAAAATAAAAAATCTTTATTAAAAGAAAACGACCATGGTAGAAAACTGCTTAGTCCTATTGGCCCTCTTAGCAGTAACACATGCACATTGCTTCCTACTACACAACTGCAGGAAACCTTGCACTGTATCTATGTTTGCAGCCCTCATTCAGATCCTAGGTATTCAGAACTAGATGGGGCAGAGCTCAGGAGCATTAAGTACAACAGATTACTCTCAGAAGGCTCCCACTCACACCAGCGTTCACCAAGAGAAATCATACTGTTGTTTACTGGAACATAGAGAGTGACAATGAATCAGACCAAAACAAAATGAGAGAGAGGCAGGGGCAGAGGGATAAGGAGAGAAACAACTGGGAACAAGGTAAATGATACATAGTCATGAAAATGGCAAAACCTGTTACTTAGTATGCCAACCTAGTAAGTTAAAAAAAATGAGAGAAACATAATGACAAAGGACAGACACATTTTTTTTGAGACAAAAAAAAAACAACAAATTTTGTGACAAATTGCTGGAACCATTCCCAGACTTCATTTCAAGCTATGTGCTCACCTCTGCAGGGACAAAGCAAATTCAGACTGACAGACGGGAGGGAAAGGCACCCATACTTCCCACCTCCCATATCTAGGACAGCAGTCTCAGGTGCCATGCTCCAGGGTTTTAGTTCATTTATTCTTCACAACCACCATCGTCAGGCACACCTTACACATGTACACGCTGAGCTTCAGAGCTGGAATGATGTTCAGTACCTGAGAGCATTTACTGCTCTCACAGGGGGCGTGAGATTGATTTCCATATCATGTAACCGCCCATAGTTCTACCTCTGACGTCTGTGGGCACTCACATGCAGACTCACACAGATACACGGGCACTCACATAGACAGACTCACACATAAACACATAATTAAAAATGAAATACACCTTTTTAAACAAATTTAAAACCAAGTAGGGCTCACAGAGAGAGGTTATCTTTGCTGAAGATCACACTACAAAGTGCTTACCTGGATGTGGTCCAAACCCAGACCCCCGCTAGATGAGCTGAACACTCTGTTGTTTCCCTAGCGTACCCAACCAGCAAGAAACCACATGCGGTTTCTCTTTAGTTTCCTAATTAATTTATCGTATCACTTATCCAGCTCACAGGCAACTAAGCCTTGGGTTTTCCTGTCAACATACTGGTCCCTGGTTTTCTGGGCATTTTCAATACTGTAATTAAGATCATGAATGGTGGTGGATCCCACATCAATCAATCAGACTATCACAAAACTGAGGCTCACAAATGCCTTCACTCCACCCTTCTCGCTGTCACAGAAGGTCACACTCACCTTGCCCAACAGCTGTGTGCATTCTTTCCATGTCAAATTTAATTTTGGATCTTCCTGGAGTGCTAAGCATCTTTTCCCACACAGTGGTTACTTCTTTAAGACACGGAGTGATTTCTTCATAATCAAGCTTCAGGCGTTTGTTCAGCAGATCATTCTCAGAGGCTGGAAGAGATGAGGGGGGTAGGTGAGTAGAGGCCCCAGGGCTGCGAGCCAGAGCGAGTGCTGTGAGGTCAAGCCCAGGCAGCCAACAGCACAGCCACATTGAGGCCACCTGCTTTCCTCCTCTTAGAAACGCTAAGATGTAGCTCTAGCCAGACCACCTAACTGTGCCCCATCCAGAAACTGAAAGCTGTGTAAGAAAGATAGCTGAGCAAGGTAGGTGAAGGAAGCATTTCTCCACGGCTTCGGCTTCAGTTCCTGCCCTTGTTCTTCTGGTGATGGACAGTAGCCTACAAATCAAATAAACTCTTTCCTCTCCATGTTGACTTTCTTTTTTGTTGTTGTTGTTTAGTGTTTTATCACAGCAATAGAAAGCCAACTAGGACAACGCATCAGTCCCAACATCAGCACCAGTTTTTCGTGTCCCTAGAAAAACCACAATCCCAGCTGTCAAGTGTCGACAACACAGCCAGCCAGACTGAGATGGTGGGGTTAACTTTGCTCTGGGATGGAAGGTTTCCGGAGCAGTAATTAGTACTGGATCATATACTCAAAAAGCAGAAAGCAGGCTTAGTGAGAGGAAGTCTTTGTCATGTGGGCTCCTCTATTTTCTTTCAACAAGAGCATGCAAGCCAGCTTGGATCCTGGTCAATTTCAGGGGCCACTCACACCTGCAACTTCAACTTCTTTTAAGAAGTGCATGAATGGTTCCGTGTACACAGAGCACCTTCTGATTGGGTCCCGTCTGACCTAGCTTCTATGTCAATGAGAAAGTTCTACCTCCCCAGTCACTCCTGCTAAGCTTTACTAAATATTTTTAGTATTTTAATATTTTAAGCAATCAGCTTGCTATTATTGATTATTTCTCAGTAATACAGGTATAGCACAAACTAATGGACTAATGCTTCCTATATTAAATTTAGCAAGTTGATTACATTTTGACCACAAGACAAACATTTCTTGGGCTGTCCAGAGGTAAGATGAATGAGCTCAAGCAGTAACGCTCCAAGACTACCAGAATACTGCCAATAAGCCTGCAAAGCAGTCAGGCTGTATCACAGCTCCTGACAAGGTGACTAAGGCAACAGGCACACACTCAGCTGCTCATGCTGATCCGCCTACTCATCCCTGGCAAGGCAGCACGCACTCTGCTTTTGGGGTAAACTGATTCTACTTCACCAATTATAGTCATGACTTCTAATACTCCCAAGAGGCAGCCCAACTCACGCTCCTTCTACAGGTATACCTCGGTTTTCATTCTGACTGGCTGAAAAGCACTGTTAGGACCCATATAATGAGCATTTCTGCCTTTTCAGTTGCCAACAAAGATCTCCAAATACATAGCTGTTATTTACCTGACACCACACTTCGTAAGGCTATGACCATAAGATGTTTTTATTTATTATTATCGTCAGGACCCCCTGCCTCTGTGTGTGTGTGTGTGTATGAAGCTATAATATATACACAAAGGACCCATAAGATAAAACAAAACCAACAAAAAACATTAAAAATAAAAATAAACAAATAAATGCCCTGACTAATCAGAGACGGTTCCTTCTGCAATAGATGGAGACAAATATAGAGATCCACAGCCAGATAATCAGACAAGGTGAGAGAGTCTAGACCACTTGGTTCTAAATAGGATGTTTCCATCAGTTTCCTCCCCTCTGGGCTCAGGGAACTTTACCAAAGAGGAGGAAGAAAGATCATAAAAGTCTGAGGGAACGGGGGACATCAAGGAAACACAGTCTTCTAAACACATCAGGACAGCACATATGAACTCACAGAAACTGTGGCCACATGCACAGGGCCTATATGGGCACTGCCAGATGGGTACCAGTGCTGAGAGACGGGGACAAAAGCCCCCATCCCTAACCCAGAAGCTATCTCTAACTGATAATCATTTGCAAATGAAAAATTAGTTTTCTCTGCTGGAGTCTCACTGCGGATACTGACCACTTTCAAGGGCAGGCCCCATGCCCAGTAGCAGATGGCCAACACAAAGGGAACTCAGTGCCACCTTTGGATATTCTTTGTCTCTTTAAAAGTTTTTTAGATACCTGCTTTTAGAATTACCTTTAAGAGTACACAAGTAAAAAGGAGTAAGAATAAAGCAGGAAAAGCTTAATACTGACCTATTCAAAATTGCCCTTCCTGTACTCCAACAGCTTAGAGCACCCCGACAGGACAACCTACTCTTAGCTTCGATCCTCAGCAATGAGCACGGGCTTCACTTCTAAGCATTACTCCAACTGCTGTGTTGGGCAGTATTTTCAGGAGTGTTACTTTTGTTTATGCTCATTTGTTCAACTCTGTGAAGCTGTCTAAAACACCTGATGGTCTATAAAGCGTTGAATGGCCAATAGCAAGGCAGGAGCAAGGATAGGGATGGTTGCTAGGCAGAGAGAGCAAATAGGAGGAGAAACAAGGAAGGAGAGGAGCAAGAGAACAAGGAGGGGAGGACACCAGGGGCCAGTCACCCAGTCAGCCATGGAGTAAGAAGGAAAATAAGACACACAGAAGTAAGAAAGATAAAGGCCCAGAGGCAAAAGGTAGTGGGGATAATTTAAGATAAGAAAAGCTGGTTAGAAACAAGCCAAGCTATGGTCTGGCATTCATAATTAAGAACAAGCCTCTGTGTGTGATTTATTTGGGAGCTGGGTGGTGGGCCCCCCCAAAAGCCAAAAGAGTAAAACATCACAGAACACTGTTGGACTACTGTCCCATCAACAGGGTTTGTTCCTTCAGTTCACTGCTTCCTGATCAAACCTAACGATGCCAAGTCTTCATCACTTTGCATTTCACCAGTCTGCACTTTCTCAGCAACAGGAGCTGTAGTTCTGGTGTCTGGTGCTGCTGTAACTCAGAGGCCTGATCATGATGGGACAGCTACTCACTGTGACCCCAGCAAAGAAGAGCCACGGAATTCTAACCAACAGGGCCTCATGGGACACAACACATTCTGAGAGATTATCCATGAGATTTGGTGTCTTAGTTACTTTCAACTTTATTCAAACTTCGAGGTCCTTATTAAAGGACAAAAACCTGTGACCAAGGATAATGTTCAATGAAACACACTAATTTTGCAACTGCCTTAAGCAATGTCACTAAGAGAGAACCTCCTGCTGCCGGAGTGTTAGACTTCCCACTCAAAACCTTTAGGACTTCAAATCCAGGCAGCGCTTTACACTCTAGAGTCCGCTTGTTTCCCACAGGGGACACATGTGTGAATACATGAGCTACTCTGAAAAGGGCAACTACTGCTTCAAGTCTTGAAACAGGAAACAAAACCTAAACTTTCTAAGTTCCTGGCATAGTTTGATAATATTGGTTATAGTGGGATAATCTTTTTGTACACTGTGAAGATGTGCTGCTGCCAAAGCACCTTCTGATTGATTAAATAAAGAGACAAATGCCAATAACTAGGCAGAGGAGGGCAGGCGTGACTTCTGGGAAGAAGAAAGGTTGGATTCACTGGTGATATGCGGAGCAAGTAAGTTGTACACTATGGAAGAAAGGTAATGAGCAGATTAATATAAACAGGTTAATTTTAAGCTATAAGAGCCAGTTAAGAATAAGCCTAGCTAAGGCAAATCTTTCATACTGAATAAGAAGTCTCCGTGTCTTTATTTTGGTGCTGGCAGTGCAGAGAAAGTTCACCTACAGTTGGTATCCGTACAGGTAAAGCTCAGATAACTTTTTTTCTTCATGAAATCACTAAACAACCACATAAAATGAAGTTATACACCTTAAGGATTTACATAGGATCAGTTTATTCTCAATATCTTGGCTGAAACTATGGCTGGGCATAAAATAAAAGGAAAAAATAAAAATAAAAACCCATAAACCCACCACAGAACTACCATCACAACAAACAGGCCAACCAACCAATCAACATAAACCACTTCTGAGGGTCAGAGCTTAAATGGTGCTTATATTTCAGAAGTCATAGACATGGTGATTAAGATGCCAGGGAGGAATACATAACACAGGAAGATTCCCTTTAAATGTCTGGAAAGTAAATGGCCCAGTGCTACTTAGAAAAGGTAAGCAGACAGGACAAGCATCCATTGCTTGTTGCTTTAAGACTGATCCTGATGGCTGTTTTTAAGGGTAAATCCCATGTGAAAGGATCAACTAAGAGTATCACTTCTGATCAGCTTCCAACTCCAAACCAACCTTGCAGCTTCTGATTCTCCTTCTCCATCCTGAGCAGCAGTATCTGCTGCAGAATAGCCTTTCTCCACAGCTCTCGAAGCTCACGTGATGTCCTCTTCTTTTCTTCTGGTACAGGGCGAAATGGTCCATCTTCACACACTGGTTCTAAAGGGGATCGTGGAGGGAGCTCTCCCAGCTCTGAATAATCTGTAAATGAAAAGGACAATGCAAGAATGCATTTCTCTCCTTTTAAAATCCCCCCCCATATGTGTGTGGATTGGTTCTCTTCTTCCACCTGTATGTGGGTCCTTGGGACGGAACTCAGGTCACTGGTGTCATCCCACCACTCTTGGAATGGTCTGTTTTTTTCAACAACAAAAAGTATGTATTCAATCCTGATGTAGGAGGGTCATCTGTCTATGTGTTACTTTCATTGGTTAATAANATAAGCTAGCCGTGCGGGAGCTGGGTGGGACGAAAAGCAGGGCCTGCTCCCCTTTCCCCTTTCTCTCCTATTACTACACAATCCTTTATCAATTCAGAAATTCCTGCTCAATTAGCTAAGGCACAACACCAGCAAATGTAAAATTTATATTCTGGGGCCAGCAAAGATAGCTCAACAGGTAAACGAGGTAAAGCTGTGAGTCACTAAGGTTGGCAACCTGGGTTTGATCTCCTGGACCCACATAAAGGAAGGAAAGAACTGACTCCCAGAAGTTGTCCTCTGACATTTACAGGAGTGATGTGGCACATGCATGCTTGTCCCGCCCCTCACACACACGAACAGATCAGTGTAATTTAAAAATTATGTTTTAATATTCACCACAATACTTTATGTA
Source organism: Bramus lutescens (assembly GCA_001685075.1). Classification (NCBI taxonomy): domain Eukaryota; kingdom Metazoa; phylum Chordata; class Mammalia; order Rodentia; family Cricetidae; genus Bramus; species Bramus lutescens. Next base: position 368,557 of record LOEQ01002458.1, read on the forward strand.
TGAGTCAAATGTGAAACAAATGACACATTAAGTAGGAAGCGAAAGCTGGAGGGGTTGGGAAAATGTTTAAGGATACTTTTTAGGGTTTAAGATTAAATAACCTTTGGAAGTTATTTAGTAACAACCATACAGTTGTTACTATGTTTCTATAGCCACTTATTTAATACAACCACACTAAGACACTGGTAATTAGTCTTATAAACTGTCTAGTTGTGTATTTAGAAGAACCCTGATAACAACAAACAAACAAGGTATAGGTGTGTGAGAGACTTGCCCAGAGTCACCCAGCTAGGCAGCAGAGGAACCAGCATGGGAACACAGCAGCCTGGCTTACACGAACATTCTCACTGCCACACTGTTAGATATTCTGAGAGGGGTAAACGTCCTTAGGGACAATAAGAACCAGCACTTTTAATAGGTCCCCAAGTGCAGGACACTAGAAGATACACAATTGCCTGAAAAGGAAACTGAGGCCCAGAAAGACCAATGGACTAAGCAAGCAGCTGTACAGGGATTCCACAGGAGTCACCTGCTTACCACGAGAAGTAACTTCACCTCCAAAGTTCCCACGTCTGTTTCTAAATGCCTGTGTTTTGTTTAACTCCTCGCATTTCATGAATGGAAATCCCTTTATCTGTAGAAACTATGCTCCTGTTACACATGATACTGTGAGCCTAGCACTAACAGGAAACAGAGGTCCCTAAACAAGTGGACTCCACATGACAAGCAGCATTTCAGGAGCTACCGGGTACACTGAACTTAAGGAACAAGGGTCTTAAGATTTGCGAATGGAACACCCTTCACAGGCATCTTAGGCCTAAAATCACCCAAACAAAACCGGTTCTGAGTGGTAGCTCCAACACAATCCCTAACCACCATTGGTACTGGACGGTCACTGCCTTTCTTGAAGTTGAGTTTCCTACTATGAGCTCCTTGAGCACACACAGAAGCACAAAGTGCTTAATTTCTTCTAGTAACCTGCCCATCTGAACTAAAAATACTAGGTTGTAACTCGGTCAGGGACAAGGAATACTTGTAGTGGTTTAGGCTGCTTGGTCTCAAGTCCAGGGCAGCTTCTGACAGGAGCTGTCTACAGAGGCTACGAAGGACCAGTTTGTGACTTCAGTTTTCCTCAAAACTGCAAGGTTGCAAGCACTGTTCTGAGGTGACGATGACCCAAGATATAAATCCCTTCCTAATGTTCTCTGCCTTTGCCTACGTGCAAGCCATCAAGGCAGTTTGCTGGGGGACACAGATAAGCTTGTCTGATTTTCATAAAGTCTTATGAAAGACTTTAAATCAAAACCCATCAGACGATATGGGGAAGTACACCATCAAAGGAAAATCCACCAAGAGGACACTGTAATTCTAACATCTATGCACCAAGCCCAAAAACACCCAAATTCATAAAAGAAACACTAGAGCTTACATCACATATTAAGCCACACCCACTGATAGTGGCCGCCTTCTCTCACCAATAGACAGATCAAATAGAGAATTACTGGAGCTGACTGACGTTACAAACTAAATGCACCTAACATATTACACAAAAGAATATACCTTCTTCCCAGTACCTCACGGGACTTTATCCAAAACTGAACAAATACACTGATATAAAGCAAGTCTCAACAGATACAAGAAGATTGACATAGCACCCAGCACCTTATCTGACCACCATGGATTAAAGCTGGATTTCAACAATAGAAAACCTACAAACTCATGGAAAAGGAACAACTCTCTACTGAATAAAAAGTAGGTCACGACAGAAATTAAGAAAAATTAAAAACTTTCAAGAATTGAGTGAAAATGAATACACAGCATACTCAAACATGAGATACAATGAAGGTAGTTCTAAGAGACAAGTTCATAACGCTGTTATGTTAAAAATCGGGAGAGCGCTCATGCTAGTAACTTAACAGCATATTTGAAAAATCAAGAACAAAGAAATCAAACCCTTTGGAGTAGATGGCAAGAAACAAACTCAGAGCTGAAATAAAAAACATAGAAACAGCAAAAACGAAGCAATACAAAGACTCAATGGAACAGAGTTGGTTCTTTGAGAAAAAAATCAGTAATATTGACAAACCTTTATCCAAATTAACTAAAATACATAAAAAGAAGATCCAAATTAACAAAACTAGGGGTGAAAGGGGGGCCTAACAAAAGATACTGAAAAAAATCCAGAAAATCCTAAGGACATGCTTTTAAAAAGGCTGCACTCCACCTAAATGAAAAATCTAAAAGAGATGGATAGTTTTCTTGATAGGTACTACTTACCTATCAAGTATCAGATATCAAGATCAGATAATAAATTTAACAAATAGCCCAGTTTAAAAAACAGGGCTATAATCCCTACTGAAAAACAAGTAGTCCTTAAAAGTATCCCAATCAAAAAAATCCAGGGCCAGATGGTTTTAGCAAAGAATTCTACCAGATTTTCAAAGAAGAGTTAATGCCAACACTTCTCAAACTATTCCACAAAAAAGAGACAAAGGAGAGACAGAGACCCACATTGGAGCACAGAACCGAACTCCCAAGGTCCAAATGAGGAGCAGAAGGAAGGAGATCATGAGCAAGGAAGTCAGGACCTCGAGGGGCGCACTCACCCACTGAGATGACGGCGCTGTTCTAATGGGAGCTCACCAAGGCCNGGAGGGAAATGGGAGGAGGTGGAAATTTTTAATAAAAAAGTATTAAAAAAAAGAGACAAAGGAGCACTGCCCAATTTGTTTTATGAAGCCAGTTACCCTGATACCCAAACCCCATAAAGACCCAACAAGGAAAGAGAATTACAGACTAATTTCCCTTAGGAACATAGAAGCAAATATTCTCAATAAAATATTTGCAAACCTAATCCAGTAATATATCAAAAAGATCTTCCACCTTGATCAAGTAGGCTTCACCCCAGAGACGCAGGGACAGTTCAACATATGTAAATTGAGAAATGAAATCCTCTATATAAACAAACTGAAAGACAAAACCACATGATCATTTCATTAGATACTGAAAAGGCCTTTGACAAAAACCTAATAACCCGTTCATGAGAAAAGCCCTGGAGAGATCAGGGATACAAGATACATACCTTAATCTAATAAAGGCAGTTTACAGCAAACCTATAGCCAATATCAACCTAAATGGAGAGAAACTCAAAAGCATTTTCCCTAAAATCAGGAACAAGAGAAGGTTGTCTGCTCTCCCCATATCTATTCAATACAGTATTTGGGAGTCTTAGCTAGAGCAATACTGTAACTGAAAGAGACCAAGGGGATTACATTGGAAAGGAAAAAGTCAAAGTACCTTTATTTGTAGATGATATGATCTTATACATAAGTGACTTTCAAAATTCCACCAGTAAACTCCTACAGCTGATCCACACTTTCAGCACAGTGGCTGGATACAAAATCAGATCACTAAAATACATACAATTGACAAACAGACTGAAAAGGGAATCAGGGAAACAACACTTTCCACAATAGCCTCAAATAATATAAAATTTCTTGAGGTAACTCTAAGAAAGCAAGTGAAAGACTTGTATAATAAAAACTTTAAGACATTGAAGAAAGAAAATAAAGATGATATCAGAAGATGGAAAGATCTCCCATGCTCATGGATTGGTAGGATTACTCTAGTAAAAATGGCCATCCTAGCAATGACGATCTACAGATTCAATTCAATTTCCATCAAAAGTCCAAAAATTCATAGTTTCACATGAAAACATACACACAAAACCCCAGGATAGCTAAAACAATCCTGAATAATAAAAGCTGTGGGAAGTATCACCATTCTTAACCTCAAATTGTACTGTAGCTATAATAAAACAAACAAACAAACACATGATATTGGCACAAAAACAGGTATGTCTGAACAGTGGAATAGAATTAAAGAACCAAACCAAAATCCATACATCTATCAACACCTGATTTTTTTAAAAGCCAAAAATATACACTGATCTAACTGGATGTCAGCATGTAGAAGAATTTAAATAGATTCATACTTACCACTATGCATAAAACTCAACTCAAAATAGATCAAAGACTATAACATAAAACCAGATAAAACATAAAATACTGATAGAAGAAAAAGAGGGGAATAGACTTGAACTCATTGGTACAGGAAAAGACTTTCTGAACAGAACACTGTTAGCTCAGGCACTAAGATCAATAATTAATAAGTGGATCTTCATGAAACTGAAAAGTTTCTGCATGGCATAGGACACCATCATCTAGACAAATCAGTGTTTTATTAAACCAATATGAGTGACAAATCTTTACAGTGTACAAAAACACTCTCCCACAGCATTCACCCATTGTTTGTGGGAGTGCAAACTTGTACAGGCACCATGGAACCCCCAAAACAAACAACCAATATAAGAGCATCCCAGAGAAGGGAACCAGTGAAAAAAAGAACTCAAGAAGCTAAATACCAAGAAAAGAAATGTTAATTTAAAAAACAGGGTTAAAAAAATCTAAAAAGAGACTTCTCAAAAATGGAAACTCAAATGGTTGAGAAATATTTAAAGAAATGCTCAACATCCTTATTCATCAGGGAAATGCAGATAGAAATTACTATGAAATTTCATTTTACACCCATTAGAATGGCTAAGATCAATATAACAAATGGCAGTTCATGCTGGTCACTTGTGGAATAAGGGGAATACTCATCTGCAGACAAAAGTTTCTGTCCTGCCTGATCCCACAGCCATTCAGTTCCAAAGAAACACACAGAAGCTTATATAATTATAAATTGTTTAGCCTATTAGCTTAGGCTTATTATTAACTAACTCTTACAACTTAAATTAATCCATAATTTGTATCTATGTTTAGCATGGTTTGGTACCTTTTCTCAGTGAGGCATTCTCATCTTGCTTCCTCTGTTTCTGGCTGGTGACTGCCTCTCTGCCTTTCTTCTTCCCAGAATTCTCCTAGTCTAGTTGCCCCATCTATACTTCCTGTCTGGCTACTGTTTTATTATACCAATATGAGTGACAAATCTTTACAGTGTACAAGAGCATTCTCCTACAGCATTCATCCATTGCTTGCAAGAGTGCAAATTGTATAGCCACCAGGGAACCCCAAACACAAACAAATATAAGAGCATCCCAGAAAAGGGAACCAGTGAAGCCTGGAACATCCTGGAAAGATTGAGCAGAAAAGAAAGAAATCAGAGGGACAGAATATAGCATAGCCCTGTACAGCATACAATACTGGTAACAAGTGACTGGGCTGCAGCTCTCTAAAAATTACTTTATTCTTAAATTAAATAAACTCTATCATCTATCTATCTATCTATCTATCTATCTATCTATCTATCTATCTATCATCTATCTCATTGAGAAATACAGAGATATGTGGATATTTACCACATACATACCTTTATATACATATAACTTTATAAGAAACATCACAGACTTAGTATTAATCCTCCTGAGACCAAGCATCCATCCACTTCAGCTCAGAACAATGGTGAAATAAAACCAAGTTCTATTCCCAAGGTGATAGCTGAATGGGTCCCATTCCAAACAGTGTCAAGAGTAGTTGAAGACAAGTCAACAGCAGTGACAAGAGTTCAGAGGGCCATTAATGATGAATGAGCCAACCAACCCTAACGGAACCCTTCTGTGGGACTGGGGGCCATCAAGTGCTGAGTCCTGAGACATAAGTGCAGCTGCCAAGGCCAGGGAACTGTGTGAAATAAAGCATGGGCAAAGCAGCAGAGAGAATCAGAGACCACAAAGAGTTCCACCAAGACCCGGGTCAAGTTGGTAAGCTGGGTCAACACACGAAGGCCACCTGCTAAGTAAGACCTCTACCCTGATGGACACGCAGAGAAGTGAAACAATGGCGTGCCACAACTTCTGTATCTGAGTGTCAGAAAGCAGGAACCAGCTGACTGGTACCCACACTAGGCCCTCAGATTTTATCCACAAGGGGTTTTTAAAAGTCGTCAGATCACTCAGCATTGTGATTACCCTGCTGGTGTCCAGGACTACAGTTGATGATTAAGCTTCCTCTCCCCAGAGCTTACAATGGGCACAGAAAAAAGATCTGTCTCAACGCTCCCTCCAACAGGGTCCCAGTAGATAAAATGTAGCAACAAGTCCAGTCCTCAGAATGCTTCTCAGAGTGTGGCCCCAGCAGCATCAACAAGAGGCAACCCTGACAGGCGTGAGAAAGGCAGTCTTGGCTCCAACCATCCAGGCCTGAGAAATCATACACTGAAGGGTAGACCCAGGGAACTAGGCCTACACAACTGGAATTCTACTCACATCCATGTTTGAAAGTCCCGGATCTGGGCATTGGCATGTTCACTGCTGCTACATTTTCATCCATGTGCCTTAACTGGTGGCGTCATACTATGTGACACTGTAACATGAGACAACATGTCTTGTATTTACTTTTTGCAGTGCTGGGGACCTGAAAGAGGGCTTCGGGAACACTCAGCTAACCCCTTAGCCTCAGGGGTACCTTTAAATAAATTTTACATTAAACAATGACTCTAGCCATCATGTGCACCCTGACCATTAAATAAAGTACAAAAATACATCTGTCTTTTCAAACACTGGCCAAATCACATTATCTTAGGCAAAGGCAATTGTTTGAACTAAAATTAAAACCATTTTCTTAAGAAATGCATTCAGAAAGGGGTCCCTCCCTGCTGACCCAGATCCACCACCCACACAAATCAAGTAATAATAAACTTCCTTCCAAAAAACCCCAGATCTAAATATAAATAGTCAGGGGCAGAGACCAGTGAGTCACTCGGTACAACAGTAAGATATACTACAAAAAGCTAGGGTGAGATTTCCCAACCCATGTTGTTTAGCTAACTGCAGGGAAGAAGCTTGTTTGGAGCTGAGCTTCTAGCTGCCCCACCCCCACTGCTGTGCATCTCTTCCCAGCCTGGGCCTCTGTAAACCAGGATGCTCCTGGACCACACTCTGCCAGGCTCTCTCTGCTGCTCAGCTTCTACAGAAGCATAGGGAAGAGAACCACAGAGAAGACACCCACTTCCTCACTCACCCTCAAGCTTCTCCCAGCCACAGCAAAGGTGTAACCATGGCACACATGTTACGGGGGCTAAAGGTAACGCTGAGAAGAGTCAAGAGATTAATTACACCATGGAGAGGGAGAGGGAGAGGGGGAGAGAGAGCAAGTATGCAGGCCAGAGCTGTCTCAGGTTGGACTTCTACAGCTGGACTTAATCTCCTACCCAATAGCATCATATTGGGGGCCAGAGCATCAACATAGGACTATGTTGTAGGGGAGGAGCACATGTCAACCCACAGCAGGGGCAAATGCCACTCTAAGCTGCCCCTTTGTTCTATTTCCACAAACAGTTTTGAAAGCTCAGTGCTCAGCAGGAATTCTGTAAACATGATAAATTTACCGAATGATCCCGGGGACGGGGACTACATTTTATACATTTTAGACATTCATTAAAATTTTCATTAGGGACATGGCAAGGAGTATTACAAGGGCTGGAAGTTACCCCCTTTAAAAAGACTATATCACACACTCCCTAAACAAAACGGAAGAAGAGCTATTGTGTAAAGGACGGAACTGATGTCTGAGTGGAAAAGACAGGCTGTAACAAGGCAGCAGAACTAGCAACTTGCAAGAGAAGTTCAAATTTCCCCTTTCTGGACCAGGGGAAGTGTAAACATTTATCTTTATATTTGCATATTTTTGCATATTTGTGAAACCATACAGCTTTAAAGGGCCAGTTTCCTGCAGCCCTGTTTCCCCAGGATAAGCGGTCTCCCGGCCCTTCACTGAACTGTCTCTGCATGCTCCGTTTGCTAGCACTGCACTGGGGTAGCTCCTTGGCCATAACTGCTCTTTAAAGCGCCAGAATGGCGAGGCAGGCTCTGAAGCACTGAGCATGTGCGCTCTGAGCCAAGATTCTGAAGCAGGGGATCATGAAGAGCAAAGTGGGGTGCACACCAGAAACTCTGGAGAGTAGCACTGGAAGTTTACAGCCGGGTCACAGCACGGCTTGTGCTGGGTGAGCATTTCTTAGTGCTGGGGTAGGGAAGAAAGCAGGAAGAGGAAGCGGGTGACACTATAAGAATCTCAGGAAGAGGGTAGCATGAGTGGTGTAGGAAAGCAATGTGTGACCTAGGGAGAATCAGAATCTCACAGGAGCCTTTGGTCAGGACACTGCTGGGCACAGCAGCCCTGAAGTAGAACTCCATGCTTGAGTGGCCAAAAGCTCCAGCGACAACCTCTGTTGCCCCCTTCCCCCAGAAGCATCTGTCACTGACACCCTAGTCCCATCGGCCTATTATGCAATGGTTATGTGTGATCTAACGTTGGACTCCATGAAAGGAAGCCCATGGCCCGAGAGCCAGGAAATCCTTTTGTGCTTTGCTGGGGAGAGGGGATGGGGGAAAATCCATGCAATAAAACAAAAGGCTTAAATAGTGGGCCCGGTTCCTCCCCAGCTCCTGCAGTGTTCAGCTTGTTAAAAGTAGGATTGTGGCCCTTCTCCCTGGAAAAGCCAGCACTCAGGCTCCCTAAGAGAATGAGGCTGTCTGCAGTCTATGTGACAACAGCTTCAACTGACTGGTCCCACAGCCTTACTACCGTCAGGCAGATGCTGTCGTTATACTCTGCATATATGGGTAAGGAGGTCACCAAATCACTGTTAGCAGACAAGTCACAGAGGAGCCACCATGGGTAATCAGAATGACTACTATCATATTAACCAGAAAGTGGCAAAGGTTGGTGGGGATGTGAAGAAACAGGACCCCTTGGGCACTGTGCCAGTGGGAAGGCACAGCTGCTGTAGAAGGTGTGGCAGCTCCTCACCAAAACGTTAAGATACAAGGGCTACGTGATCTGGCATCCAGCTTCTGGTATTTGTGCCCAGGTTCACAGCAGTGTTAGCCAGAACAGCTAAGAGATGGGTACCAACAAAGTCCAGTCAGTTGAAGCAAAACCACATACATGAGAGAACATAATTTGACCTTGGAAAGGGAAACGCTTCCATAAGCTAGCTGGAGGAAACTATGTTAAGTTACTCTGCACGATTTCACTTACCCGAAACATCTAAAGTAGCTGCATCCATAGAAACAGAAAGTCGAGCAAAGGTCAATGGGGCTGGGGACAAAGGAAGTGTGCTAATGGCTTTAAGGTTTCAGTTTTACAAAAAGGACAACCCATAACCAAAATATACCACCTTAACCACTTCAAAGTCTAAGTATGTGTTTTACACAACAAAAATCGTTTGGAAAAAAATTTAATCAATATCTTTAACCAGAACAATACCCTGACTCTCCAAAAGATTGAATATTTCCAAGGTCACAAGTGGCTAGAAGCCAATAGCAGAATTACTTATCACAGTTGGAGTGATTAACTGGCATGGAGCTTCTCCTCCTCCTCCTCCTCCTCTTCTTCTTCTTCTTCT
>LOEQ01002458.1:398842-419133 GCA_001685075.1 Bramus lutescens
AATGAGAAAGCACGTTCAGAGACTACGAGAGCTCTAACAGCTCAGGAAAAGAACGTGACTGCCAAAGCCAACTGGCAAGAAGACACCAACTGAAAGGAGTTGCTAAGCCTGTACCCAATTAAAACAGCACCAGGTTCAGGTTACCCAGACAGCAATGGAGCCTGTGGGGAACAGCACACACAGAGCACGCTACGAGAACTCTGCACTCACATGCCCTCTGCCGTGGGAATTTGTGTCTGGGACAGGTTTAAACATACAAGAAAATGCACTTCTACAAAACTAAGGCACTTGATGGCCTTTCACTGATTTTTTCCCCCTCTAGATTTTTCTGGACCAGTGACTTCTGTTGCTGGGAGGCCTCTAGTTAGTTCCCGGCCGCTTAGCCCCGAAATAATCATACAGAAACTGTATTAATTAAATCACTATTTGGCCCATCAGCTCTAGCTTCTTATTGGCTAACTCTTACATCTTTAATTAACCCATTTCTAGTAATCTGTGTATCGCCATGTGGCTGTGGTTTATTGGCTAAAGTTCCGTCTGGCTCTGGCAGGGCTACATGGCTTCTCCCTCACTCCGCCCTTCTTTCTACCTTGCTATAGGTCCAAAGCAGTTTCTTTATTAATTAATCAATCATATTCACAGCATACAGAGGGAAATCCCATATCAAACTTCAGCAAATATAAAATGCTCAGGTATCGAAGCTACTAATAACGAGCTAACAAGATGTGTGCTGGATCCCATGCTTCTCAGATGTCTTGAAGGCAGTCTGTGGAGATGGGAAGCCCCAGGTTCAGCATGGTACCCCACAAGAACTAAACAAGTGTGTGAGCAGGAACAGACATGGTGGAGACAGCACTCCCACCATCCAAAGGGGATAATGGAAGTTCTGACTGAATGTGTGCAGCTAGGCCTCCCAACCCCTCATCCGGCAGGCCAAGTAAGCCTGCTCACATTTACACAGCATTTGCACAACGAAAACCTTGCAGACCCTAAGTGTACTCCCCAAGGGGGGGCTGGAAAGTTCACTGCCACTTTTCAAAGAGCAAAGGTGACTAAGACCAGCTTCCCAAATCATGCAACCTGTGACTACAACCTGCCATGGTGCAGACAGAAACATCTGTCATCTTTAACACAGCTAACACTCCCTCATTTTCTCTATGTGTGCAACAATAAAGATGAAGCTTAGGTAGGAAAAAAGGTTCTGCCTGTCCCCAAATCCCAATCCCGTGTACAGTCGCCCTACAAAAGTGCAGGGCATCACCAGGTGCCTACCTGCTTTGGCTCCCCAGTGTGCTTGTGCTCTTTTTGCTTGTCTTCATATAGACATCTCAGAAAAGAAATAATTAATTCATTCTCTCGCTGCTCGTTTCTTGGCCTCAATTTCTTTAGGAAAAAAAACACAGAAGCATAAACATCCTATTTATTTTTAATCATCAACAAAACTGCTAACATCCCCTTCGAAGGGGCTATTACCAGCATCGAGCTAGTAACTCCGTGCTTTTCTCAATGCTCTCACTAGGGGGCACCAGTGACATTAAGAGTGGAGGTCATTTTTTTAAAAGGACAACAGAGCCAGCCCCTGGGCCAGATGGAGGAGCTGATCTTTGATGTTCTTTTACCCAAGATAATGTTTTAATATCAGATAGTGGCGGTCAAAACAGTTAATAAGTAAACAGCTTTTAGAAACAGATAAAGCAAAATCTAGGTAAATGTACAGTTATAATGACTACACATTTATAAACTCTTAAGGCTCGAGACCTAGAAAGAAACACAGCAATTGGATCCGGGTCACGCTGTCACATGGTGAATATGTTCATTATGAGGCACTCTGTGGCATCCCCGTGAAGCAGGTGCTTCTGTGAAAAGCTGCATGCCAAGTTCTCCAGCTGTCCTCCTTTCCCTACCCTCTCCTGCTCTCTGTCTCTCTCCATCCCTTTCTCCCATCCCTTCCCCCTTTAGTCTTTCTTTGCGCCCTCCCTAGGACTTTTAATTTGTTAGCACTGGCACGGCACACCATTCTACACACTAGCACATGCAAACTGTAGTTACTTGCAGAAACCAATTAATTCCTCGAGCTTCCCCTAATAGATCATGGTCTCCTCCAGCTCCCAAATCTCTGCATATAAAACACCAGCCACAGTATAGTTTTAAAGTCATCTAATTTAATAGATTACTTTCTGTGACCATAAAAATAACCAACTACCCAAAGTACCCCAGAGAAACAGTATCTGACCCATAGCTTTGCTAATACTGTCAGCTCCACTGCCCAGTCCTCCTCTTTATCTCCAGACTTCTAGCCTGCGCTTTAACAGTCAAGAAGGTGACAGTCAACTACACAAGCAGTAGAGTCTCTGGGTTAATGCCATTATTGGCAAACTGCTCCCCAGCTAACGAAGGAACAGTGGTATTATCCTTAGAGTCACAAGCGTTAATGGCAAAGGAAACCTTGATCCAGGCTTCTGATAGGCGCTTCCTTAGAAAAAGGTCAGTTTAAATGGCAAATTTTAAAGGTTAACAAGATGGAACTTGTCAACTGGAACCCCACACTGGAAGTTGCGAGTGGTCATGCACATCCATACCAGAGACCGACAGCTAAAGACAGAGGGGGACACACTTCAAATTGGCAGAAAATGAAATCACAAGCAGCCATGGTAGAATAACTGTATTTGCTGCCCACTGACCACAGGTGCCATGAGACCCCACTGGAACTCATCAAGCATCCCAAGGCAATCCCTGCAGTGCAGCAGAAATGCATTATCTGCGGTGTCACTCCAAGACCAGAAATGAATACTTCCTCAAAATAACTTGAAATATGGAGAGGCTACCCTTCTGCACTCACCGAGATTAGGGGTGTGTCATCACCCTAAAGTCTCTCATGTGGCTTCACCGTTCTCTACCGTGGTTAGACCAATACTTCTTTCAAGTTTTATACACATTCATTAATCAGAGTGACAATCACGAAAATGATGATGAATCATGTCGAGCAGTATCACTTTGCAGTCAATAATTAACTTGCTTGTTCACAATCAGAGATGTGAGGAGCTGGGATGCAGTTACCCAGGGCAACAATGAGGTATGGCTGGCTGCAAAGAAAAGGCTCTATGCTCAACCTTGGTGCTGACTGCACAGGTACATAGACCATCAGTTTGTATGTTTTTCTATAAACATTTTCTATAACATGATGTTCTATAAATATCAATTTAAACAATCCAAAGCAGCCAACTTCCTGCCAAAAGTTAAATTGTTTCTTAGCCATGTTTCTCCAAGGGTCTTGCAAAGTACCATAAAAGTGACAGAAAATTCCGGAACTGACGGCAAGTGCAGTGTAAGAATCTGAAAAAGTATAAGGAGCTCCAAGGAAGTCACTTAAGACATGCTTCACTAGAATACCACACTCGATATTAATTAAAGACTCTGAGCCATTCTTATTATTATTGTTACTGCAATGCCAGCTTGGAGATAGCTATTTCTGGTGAAGATGACCAGAGCAATTTGGGGCACTCAAAAGTGCCTAAGTAGAAAGGGAGACCCTGTGTTGTGACTGCCACAGATGGCCCCTAGGTATGTTTGAAAGCCACTTACTTCAAGCTTGTAAGGAAAAAGGTAGCTCTGTGGTATTGTGGGTTCTTTTAGGAGAGAGAGGCTAATATCCAAGTGTTTATCCACCATCGAGGACTCTGAGGGCTCAAAGCCAGCTGCTATCATCTCTAGTACTATTTGCCTAGTTATTATTGAAGTTATTTCTCCTAAAGAAAGACTGAGTATAATATACATGTTTTAATAACAAAATAATAAATATCACTTATTACTATAATACTTAATATTATAAAAGGCAATTACACTTAAATAATTGGGAGGGTTTTTCAGAAATAAATTACCCCCCAAGGAATTTATATATGACATTTTTATATGACCTTTTGGAACTATATGAATTTTCAAATACATTAGTAGGGACTTCCGCCCATCACATGACTGAGCCTATAAAATATCTTAGGAAAACCATGCAGGTCATGCAGGAAGACCATCAATGTGCCATCAGAGAAAATCAAATGTGTCTCTCTCAAAAGGAACTCCATGGTGGAGCAACAATGGATGAGCTGAGCTTTCCAAGCCAGTGAATAGCATNATGGCTGCTCCTCTTCTTCAGAGCAACTGGACATCTAGAGCTCTGCACTCTGCAGTACCGGCTGGACACTTCTGCATTTGCAGTGAACCTTTACCATTGGCTTTTATCAAGTATCTCTGTTCATGGGGAGGAGGGATCATACCCATTAGACTTCTCACTACCGCAGAAGGGGGTTCTGGGAATGGCCCATATTGAGTCATCAACGCACTGTTTAGGGAAAGCAACACGGTGCCGTTTATACAAAAGTGAAAAGCTGCATTAGGGAGGGGAGTACACCTTCCATGCTTGCCAGGATGCTGCTCCCTGACTGACCTGGTATCACGCCCTAAATGGGTTGGCACTCATGGCCTTGGCTTCAGTTGCAATGCATTAAGAATGAGATGGCAAAGTTGTGAGTATCAACAAAACACAGAGGCAAATAAAAATTGTGAAAACAGCCTTCAAGGTCATTTGTGAAATTAAAACAACAAAGCAAAAAAAAAAAAAAACCCAAAATTTTCCCCTATTCTTTCTTCCTAAAAATGCATGCCAATCCTACAGAAGGACAAGGGAATTAGAGAACTTTACTGAGATACCAGGAAGAAAAACAGCCTTTTTCCTGTCTTCCCCTACGAGGTGGTGAGAACAACATACAGCTACCTGCTTCTTTGGTTTACAACCCTTAACTGTAGAACTTGTCAAGTCACTAGCACGTGTGCACACACGCGCACACACACATACACAACATTACTGTTCTGTCGCAGTACACTTGCCTCTTTTGAAAGGGGCCAGAAAAATCACAAAAATGGCTCTCAGCTCTGGCAGGCATGAAAGCTGTGTTGAGCTCATTAGAGATTCACAGCAAGCAGGCCATGGGCTGGCTGACACACTCAGCCAGCCTGGTTTGCTGGAGGCAGCAGCTCCAAGCATAGCGAGAGCGGACCTCCGGGTTTGATGCGCACAGTGCATGAGTGTACCTCTGCGTGTGGTGGTTTTGTTCTGCTCTGAGTTCTGAGTTTTACTTTACTGTATGGCTCTAAACATATAACACGACACATACATTTTCAAAAAAGGCAAAAAACCAATGTTGGAGGAACAAATAGGCTTAAACCCATATATAAACATCTTGTGACTCCCACAGTGGGAGATAAATTCCACGTGGGAAACAGAGTTCCCAAGGAGCACAAGAGAGCCCATGGACCCACACCCAGGCCTCTGTCTCCTGGGCTGGGGGTCTTCCCACTTTATAACCGGAACACTGGCTTGTGTCCCTGTGGGGGGTGACAGTGATGACTCATCACACTCAGGACACAGGATGCTCCACAAGCAGGCTCTGGTGTGCTTTCCCGACAGACACGATAATGCACTCTACCTGAACTTCCTCAAAAATAGTTGCCTGCTCCTGATTGGTCAGTGTGGTCAGGTGCTTCTGGAGTTCTAACTTGGTTTTAGATGAATTCATTCCTGTGGGGAAGAGAGAAAAGGACAAAGGGGAAATTCAGAGTGGAGCTACCGCCTTCACATACTCACCCACCCGCTTCTGGACGTGGCCACGAGACAGCAATGGCGTCACTGCGAAAGACAAGATGCACTGTGAAGAGCTGGACACCAAACATCAAACCTGCTCCTTCTACTGAATTCTCAAAACAACTCCACGAGAGTACGCTCTATCCCAGTTTCATATTCAGGAAAACCAAGGACACAAGAGTTTATAAACCGGCTTCAGCACCCATTTGTACTCTGCTGCAGGTGCAGTTAGCGCCAAATTACTTATTTGGTGGTAAAATACCACAGACAATCCAAACATTTCCTTCAAAACTGCTGAGCTCTTCTAACTACATGAGAACATGAAAACACTTTCCTAATGAAAAGCAAGCGGTACTGAGTTGAAACCCGATCTGCATTTCTCCCTTGAATTCTACGTGTGGCCCCTTCACACAGCAACTCCTGGCCGACAGAGCTCCTCTCACATGTTCAACAGTCTGAAGACCAGCTCGTTAACAGTGCAAAGGATTCTGGGAGCACTTACAAATGACTACACAGAAGCCCAGCACCCATTAGAATCTAACATTACAACATTCCATTCCACTCCTGCGGGAATCCAGTTGAGGGCCTATTTTGAGTTTTCTTGATGTCAGGTATACATGTCACAGAAGATGTGAAGATTGAGAATGAAAGAAATTGCTAACCCGACTGCCACAGAATAAACATCAGTTGCTGGTTTCTTCTACTTGGTCAATAATTCAAGTCTTCCCATGCTGAAGGGAAGCTCTGTTCAGGGGTCAGACTAAGCCTGAAGTATCCACGTGAGTAACCTATGGTTCACCAAGAATATAAGGCCAATTATGAGTCCTTTATTCAAGCTCGTAACTGAGGGCAGGCTTCTGCCACCAAAATCTCTTGTCCTGAATTGAGGCAGGGTAGGTTTTATAAAGCCAAAAACTACAATTACATCATATGAGAGGTAGGCTGTGGGACTGGGGTGGAGGGGGGTTGTTCCAATTCAGTTGATTAAAATAATCATTGAACCTCCCAAGCTGCAGGTATGGCTGCATGGGAACGGTCTGCTCAGCAGGATGTGGTTAGAGGCCTGGGGAACAGATAAGTAACTGAGGACTAGGAGTACTTTGGGCAGTTCAACAGCAGGAGCAGTGGTCAAGGCACCTCCATGACTGAGGACTGGAGAAAACTGGCCCTAGCAGGGAGTCTGCTGTGACCTGGGAAACAAACCTCTGCTTTCCAGCTGAGTTTACTGCAATCCGCAGGAGTCTGGGAACTCATGAGAGGTCAGAAGGCCGGTTAGCCAGCCTGCCAGAAGCCAGTGAATGTCCCTCCCTCCTCCTTTAGCTGGAGGTCAGCCCAGCCCCACGTACTGGTGGTACTAGGCACAGGGTGCGGACCCTATGCAAAACACAGCAGGCACCTCAGCTTCTAGAATGTCATTCCTCCTTACTTTGTCTCCAACCAAGACGAACTCTAAAAGGCCACCATAAAACTACTGCCACTGCATTCGCTATGTCATATGTTGAAGCCTCAAAACAATCACTGAGGTAGGAACTTCGTTTTTAGTAATCCTGAGGTATCGATAAGAGACCGAGACACTGAAATCACATATTTTGTTCAGTCATCCACAAATAAGGAGGCGACTCATCTGCCTTGAGAAATCAGATTCCTACGGTTTCCACTGACTCTCTTGACTGGCAGTGCTCAACGATCCAGCACACAAGGGGCTCCAATGCAGAGGGAAACTGAGAGGCGGGTGGACGTAGAGAAAAGGCTGTAGGGGGCAATTCATTGATGCTCCCTGCCACCTGCAGCATTATGCACAGCTAGAGGAGCAAGCGTATGGCTTTCTATAGCAATACTTCAATACTGAAGCACAGTGGTTTTTGAGTTTATTAATAACTACCCAGTAATCACCACTTAAAAATCCTCCCAAATATGAAAAAAAAATGTCTCTAATGTAGTCAAGTCTGAATTTCAAACTCTGGAGATACTGCATTGTTAGCAAATGGGGGAAACTATAAGCTCTTAAGGAAGTTAGACTAGAATGGTTAGGCTACAGAAAACCTCAGATGAAATCCTAGTCTCATCCTCTTCTTCATAGGCTGGATGGATAGGCCAGCTGACTGGCCCTAGCCAGACTTCAGATGCCTCAATACAGTAAGTAGATCCTTCTACCTCAACTCAGCATTTTGTTTTTTCAGAGAAAGCATGATTAATTTTAGCAATCCTCAAAATGTTCCTCTAAACTCTGAAATAAGCAAAATACTATTCAATACCATAGCAGTTGTAATCCAGGATAGCTTTGCTTCTTGGAGGCTGTGCAAGCATATTAGTATTGGGTATCTAGTGAAATTGCACATACAATGTATTTATTCTATTCTGTACATAACTTGTCTACATGAACTGCTTAAGGAAACATCTTATAAATCTTTCAGCTTGTGGTCATGCTACCAGTTCTTTCTATAGTTTATGGAGTGCTCGGTCAAATCATAACTTCCTAATAGAACACTTTTTTTTTTTTTGGCAGTACTAGGGATTGAACCCAGGGTGTTACACAAGCAAGGCAAGCACTCTTACCACTGAGCCACAGCCTTGGATTTTGGAGTCTTTTAGATTTTAGGAATAGGGATGCTCAATTGGTAATGACAAGATGGTTGGCGGGTGTTCTTGGCGATGGAACCTGGAACCTCATACATGCTTGGTCAGTCTCTATCACTGAGCTATGCGCCCACCCAAGACTACCTTTACAGCAGTATACAATGGATTTTAATAAATCATTCCATTCCACTTACTGGGACTGCAACCACAAAAATCAATGGACCCCTAATCCATCAAGTCATCAGTACTTCTACCAAGGTGGCCTCTCCTAATTCACCATCTAGTCCTTTAAAAATGCTTCCCATAAAGCAAGTAAAACACACACTCCCAAGACTCCTCCTGGTACTGTTTAATGTATAATGGATGCTCTCTACAGTTTCCTGCCTTGGTTGGGTTTTATTGTAAAAAAAGAGAATTGAATGATTATTCTTCAAACTACAACAGTGAAATCTTGATCATGATTAAAAGTTCCAGCTGTAACTTTTGAACACTCAGGCCCAGTGCAAATTTCCCAAATGGAACTCAGCAGCAGCAAGACCTGCAGATCATGATCTCCTCTATCTGAAAGGTCAAAGTCACCACTGGCTTCTTAACAGGCCTTGGGACATCTTCATCATCATTTGCCTCATCTTGACAGCCCAAGGAAAGAGCCAGTGAGTCTCTCAGTTGGGCTCTTCTATTAAAGCAACACTTTCATTCCCAGATACAGTTTATATGCTGTCAGCAAACAGTAACGGCAGGGAAACTTAAATACATCAATCACACTCATTTCAAGAGCTTCTGTAATGCTCAAAGTGAACCCTTTCAGATTTTATGATACCAACTACTAATTTATCTTACTAAAAAAATAAACCAGATAATCATTTCATATCTATTAGGACAGCTACCATCATAAAATTCATTTCTGCAAGGATGCAGAGAAGTTAGTATTTGGGTATGGTGCAAATATAATCATTATAGTACAGTACAGGAGGGCTTGAAAGTTAAAGGGACCCACTGTGCTGGCTAGCTTTATGTCAACTCAACACAGCTAGAGTTACCTGAAAAGAAGGAACCTTAACTGAGAAAATACCTCCATAAAATCAAGTTATATTCAGCCTATAAGGCATTTTCTTAATAGTGATTGATGTGGGAGAGCCCAAGCCATTGTGGGTGGTGCCATCCCTGGGCTGGTGGTCCTGGGTTCTATAAGAAAGGAAGCTGGCAGGGCAGTGGTGGCACACACCTTTACTCCTAGCACTTCAGGGGCAAAGGAAGGCAGATTTCTGTGAGTTCAAGACCAGCCTAGTCTAAAAGAGCTAGTTCTAGGGCGGGCTCCAAAGCTACAGAGAAACTCTGTCTTAAAAAAAAACAGGGGAAAAAAAAAAAGAAAGAAAAGAAAGGAAGCTGAACAAGCCACGGGGAGCAAGTCAGTAAGCAGCACTCCTCCATGGACTCTGGATCAGCTCCTGCCTCCAGGTCCTTGCCCTGTTTGAGTTCCTTTCCTGATTTCCTTCAGTGATAGATTATGATGTAGAAATGTAAGCCAAATAAATCATTTGCTCCCCAAGTTGCTTTGGTCATGGTGTTTCATCTCAGTAATAGACACCCTAAGTAGGACACTCACCATATAAACCAGCAATTTCACTTAGTCAAAAGAACTGAAAGCAGAAACCTGAGCAGACATTTATACCATTGCTGCTCACACAGTCAAAGGGCAAAAAGAACCCCAATGTCCAATGGTGGATAAACAGATGCAATTGATGGAATATTAACCAGCCATACAAAGAAAGAAGATTCTGACATATACAAAATGAGCAAACCCAGGAGATATAATGCTAAGTCAAAGAAACAAAAAACAAGAAAACACATCCCACTGATTCGACCACACAAGGTAGCTAGATTAATTCACTTTGTAGAATCAGAAAGGAAGGACAGGGGTGTGGCTCAGGAGTAAGAGAGTGCTTGCTCAGCAAGGAAGTGAAGCTGAGTTCACAGCAGGGCATCTAGCTTGTGCCTGTAACTCCTGCCCTGGGGACAGAGACAAGTGGATCCAGAACTCGCCAGCCAGACTGGTCCAGTTGAAAGTAGCCTCTGGTTCAGTGGGAAACCCTGTCTAGGGCCAAGGCAGAAAATTACAGAAAAAAGCACCTTTCTCCCTCCCTGTTCTGGCTTCTGTGTGAGGACATTCACACATCTCACATTACAACTCTCTGTCCACACCCTCCACCCACACAGGAAAACAGAAAGGAGAATGGTGGTTGCTTGGGGCTATGGGAATGCTATAAAGCGGATGAGCAGAAGGTTCTAGAGATGACAGCAATGAGGGTTACTCCACACTGTAAATGGACTTAAGGCCACTGAACTGTATGTTATTTTTTTTACAGTGAAAATGACAAATTTATGTTTGGATATAGTTTTTTCTCACAATTACTTAGAAAAAAAACAATTTTTTAGGTCTAAATGTCAACATAGCCTTTCTTTACAGAATTATAGTTTGTGCATGACAAGTATTCTGGATACACAGAAATGATCATATCTTTGTTTTTACAATTGGGTAATTTATGTCATGTAAGTCTCAAAATCACACACACACACACACCACACTTAGAAATCTTCCTACAGATAGGACAAGAGGCAAAATGAAGAAAAAGAGAAACACAAACACCTCACTTTCTGGATTCCTTCAAATGAGCCCCGACCACCACCACCAGCACCCTATCTTCCACCCCTCCCTGCTGACCCACACCAGATTCTATTGCTGCCAGCAGAGCATTCTTTGCTCAAGGAGCCTTCCACTCTTGAGAGTGGCTGAATGCACTAACAACCAGGGTGGTGGGTGGATCCTGGGCTTTCTATATGCTAGTTTTTTCCCTAGATGGCTCTAATCCTCCAACAATGTATTTATAAAATTACACAATAATTCACTGGTATTCTCACAAACACAGTGAAGATAAAAACTTTTAAAAAACAACTTAGCACAATAACTGGCTCCTCTTAATATCAAATAAAAGCTCACAAAAGCTAAGGTTCCATGTAAACTTCTAGAAGCTCGAGTTAACATGGCTACCACGTGTTTTATTCCCTCCCATGACTCCTCAGCTGTGGCCTGTTTTCTGCTCCCCTCCATTAACTGCCCTGCAGAGATCATAGGGGTCATCTACTGGGAAAGCACGGGAGACATTCTTTTAGGCCTCACTTTACGATCTCTGCGATGGCCAATCCACATGACCTCCCGATCTCACTCAGCTCAATAAATGTCTGTTGACATTACTCCCTAATTTCTTTACTACTTCAAGAGTAATGAGTGCCTTCGAGGAGAGATGGCAAGAAGGTCCTTAGCTTCGTGTCCATCACGCCTAGGAAAACTTCCTGTCACACAGAAGACATCCACTGCCCAAGGTGAGTGCACCTATGACACAGCCCTCTGCCACAATCCCCCTGCCCCGGACGCTCCCACCCAAGGCTCTAGTGCTCCAGGTAGACAGGGTCTCCGACTCACCCTCGATCCTCTCGCAGAGCTTGTGCAGGCCCTGCAAGGGACAGCTCTCACACAGCTGGGCTGGCGCCTTGGCAGTCTGCTGCACAGCAGCCACGGTGAAGGCCTGCTTCAGAGTCATCATGATCTCATCGACCTGAGCACAAGAAGAGAGTGTCGACAGAAGTTCACAGAAGAGACTTTGTACTAGAAGTTTCTTTCTGGGCAGTTTTTCACAGACTACCAGAACATAGTGGGAATGACTGCTAAGGCTGTGGTCTGTAGTCTGAGGATGACCATGTGCAGGTTCAGCCCTCTTAACACAGGTGAGGTACAAGGCAAAATATTATTACTAAGTACAAAGCAAGTGCCTCTGGTCCAAAGTTCACCAGGATTCATTCTCTCTCTCTCTCTCTCTCTCTCTCTCTCTCTCTCTCTCCCCTCCCCCTCTCCCTCTCTCTCTCTCTCTTTTAAACATTTTATTCTTCCCTGTTTCTTTTCAGTACCGGATCCCACGACATGGCTCAAGAGGGTTATGAACTTGCCTGCCCTACAGCTCTATAGCTTGTACTCTCCCTACCTCAGGCCTAAGTGCAGGCATTTACAAAACAGGGCCACCCCACTGTGGGAAATGAAGTTTCTAAATGCTGCATTAGGGTACAGAGTAAAAGCAAGCATGTCTTTAAAAAATATTGAAATCTACAATGAAAATTCAAATGAATTTCAGATGTATAGCAGAACGGGATTGGTCATGGGTGAATAATGAAACCAAATATTGCCATGTCAGCAAGGCTCTGCGCAGGGTTGAAATTCTTCATGAGGCTTACAGCGGGCAGTGTCATCCTCTTACCAGGGCTTCATTTGTGCACTGGAACACATAACAGACAAAGTGAAAGCCGCCGCCGCCTGAGCACTCCCGGCAGATAAACCCAAAGTGGTCCACGTGCCTAATGCCCTGTGCAAGAAGGAAGGGGAGCATGTAAGTGGTACAGAGCAGAAGTACTGCTGGCGGGAATACAGCTTCATGGTGGCACAGTCCCCTTCAAAGAGCACTATCAGATAACTGCTCGTATATTTTTACATAAAGATTAGCATCCTACTAAAATGTTACTTGTATTATCTCACATGAGAGTCAAGGTTTGCAGACAGAGATACAGGGAGAAAAAGGCGGAGCTGAGGAGAGGCCAGCAGTTACCAGAGGAGTAAGATGCCAGAGCATTACCAGTAAGCCATGGGGCATGTGGCAATACAAGGATTATTAGGAATGGGTTAATATGTACGTAGAGCTAGCCAGTAAGAAGCTTGAGCCATCAAACAATTATAATTAATATTAAGCCTCCAAATGATTACTTCATAAGCAGCTGTGGGGACCTGCAGATGGGAGAGAAATGGGTCCAGGGAACCAGACAGGACAGAGAACAGACTTCAGCTACCGAGAACAGCTGACAGGAAAGCTAGAACTTTGGGGTGTGTGAGGAGAGCACTAAGGAATAAAAGGTACTTTAAAAATCAACAGCGTACCACATTAAGAAACATCTCACATACCAACACACACGAACAAGTATGTACACACAACTCACATATATATAGGTTAAAAAGAGATTCAAAGTGTGTTTGTACTAAAATCACAAGCAAATCACTGAGCAGAATGAAGAATGAGCAAAATATTACTTATATGCCAAGACGAGCAGCTGTGAAGTCTCTGAGACTAAGGCCAGGGCTCTGCCAGTGTCCCACAAGCTCTTTCTCATAAACAAGCCTTAACTGCATAAGCTCGATCTGAAAGCCACAGGGACAGAGCTGACAGAGGGCCTTGTCGCTGTCTCCCAAGTCTACCAGAAGCAACTATGGCAGTTCTAATTTTTAGACTGATTTAATGTGTATGAGTGTTTTACCTTGACGTATGTATGTGTACTGTGTACATGCCTCGTGTCAGTGGAGGTCAGAAACGGATGTCCAATTCCCGGGAACTGGGGTTAGGAATGGTTATGGGCCCTCAGCAAGAACAAGTGCTCTTAAACAGTGAGCCACGGCTCCACACCGATGGTTAGTTTCCACTGTCACCCTGACACAATCTAGAATCACCTGGGAGAAGGGCCTCTGGGAATGTCAGTGGGGATTGTTTTGACGACATTAATTAGCTAAGTAGATCCACACTGAGTACGGATGGCACATGGGCCACACCCTGGACTGAACAAGAAGGAACACCATAACCGACTAGACCTCAGAACTGGGACCAGAATAAAACCTTTCTTCCTGAGCTGCTTTTATCGGGGTATTTTACCATAGCCAACAGGACAGGAAACTAAAACAGCAAGCTAAGTCCAAATGAAATATCTTCTGTGACTATTAATTCTCAAGGCCTCTGAAAGCATAGCCATGCGGAAATACAGGCATGCGTAACTTAGGGGTCAGAAACTCTTTAGGGAAGAATAAACTATCACACTACTCTAAAACAGCAAAGGTCTCCCAGCATGTCCCTGATTCCAGCACTCGGGGAGGCAGAGGCAGGTGCGGATCTCTGTGAGCTCAAAGACCAGCACAGTCTACAAAGTTCCAGGATGGCATGGGTTGCATAGAGAGACCTTAAATAGCTAACAGTAACATTTTAACATTTCAACATAATTAGGATCAATCAAGATTCTGACACTAACATCACTTTCAGGCAAGTATTTTCCAGCCCATAAGTGCTGACATATCCTGATCTCAATCAATGTCCTCCATCAGCAAGCTAAGAATCTAACAGAGGCTGCTATGTAGGGTATGCCATTTATCTGAGTTTCTTTGAAAAGGCTTCCCAATTCAACTTGTTAAAAACATTACTTATTACCAAAATCGAAAACAGTATCTTTATGACTATTTAATTAGCTTACATTTTAGATTAACAAACAACTAAGATTTTTACATCTTATTACAGAAATAAAAATTTAGAATATAAAAAACATCACCAAACAGTAACATAAATGATCTCTTATTTGCCAGGACAATCCAGAGAAAACTGGCTCATCAAAGGTGACAGATTCCTCCCAAATTTCTCTATGAAACATAGCTGGAAGACTAGCAAACTGAAAGTTTCACGTAGACACTGCATTCTGGGTAAACCCCCTCAAAGATAAGTACAATCCATCATAGTTACAGGAGAAGTAATAATGAGAATACAAAAGAGTAAGAATTTCAAGAATATGAATTATATAATATATAATTCTATATAACATATATGGATTATATATAAAAACAGATATTAATTATATATACCATGTACATATATACATATGTACATGGTATATATAATTGTTTGTGTATATATATACCATGTACATATATCAATTATGCAAGACATGTACACACACATATACATACCAATTATATATAAAACATGCACATACATAAAAGCCCTTGGAAAAAGCAAGAAGACATCAATACCACTATAACGGGAAAAAGGAAGGTAGATAATTTTCTCTAGCACACTGTTCTAAAAAGCAAAATTGTTAATTTTAGGATTATAATTTGCCTCAGTAAATGATGAGATAAAGAGACATGGAATCAAGACTAAAAATCTGCTGTTTTATATAACAGTGCTTCTCCTGTGTGCATTAGAAGAACTAAAATTTAATTAATAATTTGTCTGCATTTACCTGAGAGCAAAAGGATATCTCCTTAAAATTTTTCTCCAGTGCAATCTTTTTGGTGTCAGGGCTGATGAGGTAAACTTCAGACTGGCCAATCTTAAAAAAAAAAATAAATAAAAAAAATAATGAAAAGAAAGAAATGTGTTTCTCCTGAAAACTGATTCATTATACACGTCATGGCCTATGAGGATAAGGATAAAGGCGAGCTCTCATAAAACTCTGTATCACTATAAAGAGTTTCAAAGGTTATAGCTTATGCCACGATGTCAAGTGACAGGAGAAAAACACCTATGGGACACAGCAGTAATCTGATGACAGTGATAATAATGGCAATAATAATAATGATCCTCAAGTCCACACCTCCCTTCGAAGGGAAATTAGTTTTCTATACAAGTGAGTATTCCAGAAAACTATAGTTTCTATCTAAAATTTCTGAAACACCTACGAAGCAGAGTGTCATCATAATGCCAGGCTGGCTATGGAAGTCTGTAGTGATATTTGTGTTTTAACAACTAAAGCTTGCCTGAAGATCAGAGAAGCAGTGTAATCAGCCATTAGAAAGTCTTTTACCTCTCAGATCAAAGGGGCGATCCTGCCCTCAGACTTTATCCTCTGACTACATCCTCAGACCGAATGGGCAATCCTCAAACTGCAACCGTCTCCAGCAAACCTCAGATGGCATCAAGCTCTTGTCTCCTCCCGCCTTCTATTCCTCTCTCCGTCCAGTCATATCCCTCCTGTCTCCATCTCCCTAGAGATGGGATTAAAGGAATGGGATCCCAAGTGCTGGGATCACCTTTGTGTGAACTCTGTTTCTCTTTTAGACAGATTTAATGTTGAGTAGCCCAGGGTGGCCTTGAACTAACACAGATCTCTCTACCTGGGATTAAATGTGTGTGCCACTACTGGCTGACCTCCAGTGGCTTAGCTCTGCCCTCTGATCTTCAGGCAAGCTTTGTTTGTCAGATTACAAACAAAATATCACTACAGAAGTCTGCCTCCCTGACTGCCACCTTCATATGCTGAAGTTTCTCGGTTCCTGTATGTGTTGGTTTCTACAGATTTAATCCTTCCTCAGAATCAACAAGTTAGCGGCCACAGCCTCAGACCACTCTATCTGACCAGCTTCACTTCCAAGCCCTTTACCCTTTGGAGAAGAAGATGGAGGCTAAAATGCCGGATCATGAGGGGCACTAAAGTCTTTACTTGTTTACTTGTAATTACGTGAGATCCAGGAATGTGAGGTTGTTCCTGGTCTCTCTGTCATGACTGCTTTCCCATCAGACCTGACGTGAGGAATAAAGCCCAGACAACTAAGGGGGCCTGCCAGGAGAAGCAGTGGAGCGATGTCTTCAGGTCTCTGAGGTAGAGCTCCTTCCCACCTCTCACATCCCACCCGCTGCTCTCTGAACCCAGGAGAAGACCCTGCCTGTTGGCCACATGGAAACCTCTGCTGGGTGAGAATCGCATCAAAGATGCCTCTCCTGATTCCGAGCGTTCCCACACCATCCACTACTTCTCCACAGTGTGCGCTGCAATCGTAATTGCATAATTACTGGTGTGTCAGTTGCCTGTCCGCATTGCTGGAATCTAAATTCCACGTGGGCAGAGACTGTTCACTGCTCTATTTCTAGGATATTGTAACCACTTACAAACAAACGCAGCCTTTAATCCCAGCACTCCGGAGGCTGAGGCAGGCAGATCTCTTTGAGTTCAAGGCCAGCCTGGTCTACAAGAGCTAGTTCCAGGACAGGCTCCAAAGCCATAAAGAAATCCTGTCTCAAAAAAACAAAACAAAACAAAAAAAACGCACCGAGCAGCCTTTCTCAATAACAGTGCAGTGTTCGGGAAGAAGCATACAGGCCACAGATTAAAGTACAAGTCTTACTGCCAGCCCAGCATTCGTCCGTGTACTGCGTCAATTACAAAGAGAGAAGTCAGTCCTATTACCCTGACACACCATCTGGATATTTTAAGGATACATTATGCTTTGTGTGTATATGTGTGCATCTGTGTGTGTGTGTGCACGCACACATGTGAGTGAAGGTGTTCATAGAGTCCAGAAGAGGATCTCTGAAACTGGTGTTATAAGGGTGCAAGCCACTTGATGTGGGTGCTAGGAACCTAACTCAGTTCCTCTGAAAGAGCGGTATGTGCTCAGAGGCTGAGCCATCTCTCCAGATCCATTTCTGGATCTTTAAAGCCAGCTATAGCTACACTACACTAACCTATGTGGTCAGTTCCCTTACTGCTTGGCCTTTTCAGCGCCTTGGGCGAAGCACAGAAAGGCTACACTGTGTCTAAGCCAGTTCTGCTCATCACCATGATTAAAGCAAAGATGCAGAGGCAGAAGCTCGCCAAGGAAAAAGCCACAGACCAGCTCACTTCATG
Source organism: Bramus lutescens (assembly GCA_001685075.1). Classification (NCBI taxonomy): domain Eukaryota; kingdom Metazoa; phylum Chordata; class Mammalia; order Rodentia; family Cricetidae; genus Bramus; species Bramus lutescens. Next base: position 416,529 of record LOEQ01002458.1, read on the forward strand.
AAGAGGGCAGAGTCCTGTCCATTCATGCCCAGGGAAATCCAGAAAAATCCAAGTCTCCATGAAACTCCAATAGCTGGCTCCCTTATCTATTCCTTTTCTTCCATATGGCTAACAGTTTAACAATTTTCTGTTTAAAAAACAAAAATAAAAACAAGCAACTAAACTAGTATTTTAGTTGGGGTGTAAGTTTTAAATATAAGGTTATTTAAAATCACATTACCCTGATAAACAATGGGTGTTTATACATTAATAAGAGTACTTTCTGCTTAAAACTGTGTTGAAACTTACATAGTTTTGAACCTCGTTTACATAACTATTCTTTCTGCAGTGAAAGGGTGTGTACAACCACTGATGCATTAGCTGATTTTTTTTCAGACCTCCAGGTGCAGAAAACTGCCCAAGACTTTACCGTGAATAGCATAGTTCGGTTCTCCTCCATGTCTGTGGGCTGAACCACATTATGTCCTCCAATGAGGTGGTTTTCGATACCATCATCGAAGGAGCTAAAGGTGCTGCTGCGGAGGCTGGCGTCCTGGAACTCTTTCCTGAAGGCCAGTGAGCGCAGTCCCGGCTGCGAGAAGGACTTGCGCATTGGCCGGGGTCCTGGCGTAGAAGGCTGCCCCGTGGGCGCATCCCAGTCAGCTCTGCGGCTGCAGCTCACGTGGTTGAACTTCTCGATGCACTCGTCGATCAGCGCAGGCGGCGCCTTCTTATGGGCCACAGTGACCCGGCCGCAGAAGAGCACCTCGAACTTTTTGGCGAAGGTGTCATCGAATTCCGAGGGGCAGCGCAGCTCCTCCTGGCGGGCGATCTTCCCCGCCTGCCGGATGGAACTGATGATCTCAGGCACCTGCGAGAATGGGAGCAGGGTTAGTGGCATCTGGGACACTGGGTTGTGGTAGAGGGCCCACAGGACCAACATCAATATCACTCCTGCTGTATGTGGCTCACAGACCACAGCGCCCTCCAGCGTTAAGTGGCCAGTCCCAGGCAGGCTTTGCACTCTAATCCCTAAGGTCCTCGGGTCATCTCAACTAAGTTTTGTCTAAAATGTGATTCACCTAAATGTACCAACTCATTCAGAAGAGTTCCAGTCAGTGTCCTCTGAAAAGCCTTCCTACATAGTGGGACAAAGAGCTCTAAAATCATCTTGCATGTATTGAAACGATAGCACCATTGTTTTCTTCATTGGCAACTAACAAGTCATGACTCGATGTTGTATCTACTAACGTTGATTATAAAACAACAAAGCTAGACAGTTTGATCCAAGGAGGGCAGAGAACCCAGGCCTACTGTCACAGGACACAGTGGGGCTTCTCACAAAAGAGTTTTTTTTTCCCCCAATGTAAAAGTCTTGAAGCAAACGGTCTCCGGTGCTATGGCGTCCCTCCCTCCCCATCCTGTCTGCTTATGAGTAGGCTCTCCACAGCAGCTTCAGAAATAAGATGGAATCCATACCATTGTCAGTGAACGCCTGAGCACTGCTTAGGTGACCAATGGCCACAACACTCACTCTGACATTCATGGTCTGTGAAAACGTGGCAAGCATGGACCTAATCTTCCAGTTGAAGGGGCCAGTTTTTGCTTTGACAGGACACATATTTCTGTGTATAAAACCTTGGGTTGAAGGCCAAACACCTGCAGGGCCCTGTTTATTTAATATCATAACCAGAAAAATCCAATCCCCTTTCCAATTCAGATTAAAAAGATTAACCAGTGTGTACAAAAAGGGAGATTGTTTCAGTTCGTCTTTAAAGAAAGCTTGTATTCTATGTCTGTGACATAATTCTCAAAGACCCACTGACTCTCTGTCACTAAATATTGAGCACACTAAGCATAGCCTTTCTGCCAGAAAGATTAGGGTATCTCCCGTCAAGCTGTTTTAGCATAAGAGTCAAGGATGTCTTTAGAGATAGATGTATTTTTAATAGAGGACTCCTAGGCTGGAGGGTTGCGTCAGCAGTTAGAGCACTTACTGCTCTTTCAGAAAACTGGGATTCTGTTCCCAGCACCCACATGGTGGCATCTCTAACTCCAGGCCCAGTGGATCCAATGCCCTCTTCTGGCCTCATAGGGTACTGCATGAACATGGCATACAAACAGGTAAGCAACACATACACACACACACACAAATCTTTTAAAAAATTATTTGTAAAGCACAAGATTTAAACAATATTTAAAAGCTGAATTGTAAGCTTGTCAGTGGTGTCCCAGGCTTTTAATCCCAGCATGGGGGAAGTCAAGGAAGGTGGATTTCTGTGAGTTTCAGTCCAGCTTTGTCTACACAGGGAGTCCCAGAACAGCTAGGGCTACACAGAAAGACCCAAAAACAAATAAAAGTTGGTTTTTTTAAATGTGGTGGGGGGCGAGGGGCTGTGCACATTGTTTAGTGTGTGTGTGTTGAGGTCAGAAGACAATCTGTTGACTTGGTTCTTTCTCTCTGCATGGCCCTGAGACAGAACTCAAGCCATTAGCTCTGTCAGCAGGCACCAATACCTGCAGAGTCATCTTGCCAGCCCGAGGCTGAGTTTCAAATGATAACCACGTGTGCACCAATCCTTTACGATCGGGCTGTAGCCCACTCACATACGGCCAAATAAGCTTG
>LOEQ01002458.1:425879-447767 GCA_001685075.1 Bramus lutescens
TAGTATCCCAGTAGGTTCTTTAAAAATCAGAGAGAGAGAGAGAGAGAGAGAGAGGAGGGAGAGAGAGGAAGAGGTTAGGAGAAGAGAAGCGACCACTTCGGGAGATGGAAAGGAGAGAGCTCAGGCTGGAAGCATAAGGAAGATCAGCTTGCCTCAGTGGATGGGGGAGGAAGTGGGTGGGGTTTGTCTCTTAAAGGGACAGGACAGACCACTATAAAGAGTAGAAGAGTTTAGCAGAGAACCTACACTTAATGACTGCCAATAAGTCTGCAAGACAAAGACTGACTCCACTGCAGTTCCCAGAGGCAAGGAGCTGACTACTATTCCAATCGCCTGGGTCTGACAATGACAGAAATCTACTCTAGGCTATGAACGAGCAAGCATAATCCAGCCAAATGCAAAAGTTAGACTATACTTTCTACCCAAATTCTCCTCCACCCACAACTTTCCAGCAACCTCACAAGGATGACAGGAGCACCCTGCCTTCTCCTTCCACCAACTCTAGTATCCTAGTCCCCACAAGAGCATCATGGAAATCATGAGCTTCTGAAATACACCAGGCCTGGAAGTGGTAAGCAGCTCTGTGACATGCTTAACTAGGTTCTACAGACCTCCCAGAATAAAACACCTAGGTGATAAGCACCAACCCCAAGAGAACACAATCTCTGTCTCTTGCTCACTGATGCAGGTAAGCCAAGGGACCTGAAAGAGCATAGTTGCTGTATGAATTACAGTAATGCAAACTGCAATGCTAATAACTTCAAAGTTTTTAAGTGATAAAAAAAATTTAGCCAGAGTGATGGTGCATAACTTTAATCCCCATACTGGGGAGGCAGAGGTAGGCAGATCTCTGAGTTTGAGGTCAGCTAGGTATAAAGTGAGCTCTAGGACAGGCAGGGCTACTCAAAGAAACCCTGTACAACCCCAACCCTCACCCCCAAAAGCATCAGCAGCAAAGAAAAGGAAAGAAAAATATCTTGAACAGACCCTGGAAACCAGAATAAGGCAAGGGAGGACATGTCCATCACAGTGCCTATACGCAGAAGGCACACCACAGATATGGGCAGAAGGCACACCATAGACATGGGCAGAAGGCATGCCACAGACGTGTAGAAGTGACGTCACAGACATGGGCAGAAGGCACTCCACAGACATGGGCAGAAGGCACGCCATAAACATGTGAAGAAGGCACACCTCAGACATGGGCAGAAGGCACGCCATAGACACATGCAGAAGGCACTCCACAGACATGGCCATAAGGCATGCCACAGACATGAGCAGAAGGCACGCCATAGACATGTGCAGAAGGCACAATGTGCATGCAAATCTCAAGCCAAGTTTGAGACAGACTGGCCCCTGTAAGCACCAAAGCTATTTTCGTGCTAAACATTTTTGGGTGGGAAATGCTTTAGTGTACTTTTTGGGAAAGGCACAGTTGAACCCTCTCTGTTTTGGGGTGAGCATACATTACAATGGCCACAGTAGGAGGCTGTGAGCTGCAATGAAAGGCCAACAGCACTGCTGGGCCAAATCTTCCCTAAGCAATGGTGCCTTGCTAGTGCTCTCCCAAATGCACCCCAGGGGCTGAGTCTTAAGTTTCATTTTTTTCAAAGACTCTCTGACAGCCCAGAGAAGCCAATACCTTCTCAAAATTAAGTTTTACAGCATATAAAACGGCACGCTAGGGAATAGGAAAGAATTTGATTGTAATGAAGAGAAATTATCCAAATAATTTTGATATTGCATCTTATTGCCATATTTAACAAGATCCAGTGGTGAATCACATTCTGCTGTAATTATCCCTCAGAATCATAATGTGCACAGTATTTTGATGAATATATAATCTGCAGTACAGTGTGAAAATGGTAATAAAAAGAGGAATGGTCTTGGCTCCAGGCAAAAAGTCTCAAAATATAGAATCTGTGGAATTTGCTGAGTGGCAAGAGATAAGCCTTTTGTTATTCATAACACTTTCTATCATACCTAACTTTATGCTAATGAATGACTAAGGGCAGGTCTCCACAGAGCTTAGGAGCCAAGCACTGATGTGAAGTTTCGAAATTTGGTTCCATCACCACCGCTTGACGGGGTAAAGGTTGTAACAAAGTTAATTAACCTCATTAATATAACCTACATTTAAAAAATCCCCCCAAACAATGAGGTTCAGAGTTCCCTAATAGGATCTACATAAAAACAAAACAACAACAAAAACCAATGGGTCCAGGACTCCACATGAACACAAGGAGATGGCAATATCTAGAGGGCACAGGAGCACAGGCAGCTGGGACAGGACGGCCTCTACCCCAACTCTGTTCTATTCATTTCTTCCACTTGGCCTCTCTTGAGTTGCATCTTTGATAAGCGGGGGGCGGGGGGGCGCACACCTTTATTTCCAGCCCTGGGAGGTGGAGGCAGGTGGATCTCTGTGAGTTTAAGGCCAGCTTGGTCTACAAGAGCTAGTTCCAGGACAGGCTCCAAAGCTGCAAAGAAACCCTGTCTCTAAACGCCCCCCACCCACAAAAAAAAAAAAGAAAGAAAAGACAAAAAAAAAGATAAATCAGGAAATATAAGAAAATAACCTTCTGAGCTTTGGGAACCATCTAGCAAATCACTGAGCACAGAAGGGGTGGTGTGAACCTGACTGTAAACTCTAGAAGCGAATCCTGGGGCTCTGGCAGTGGCCCTGTAGAGGATGCTGTGGGATTAACCCTTGCCTGTGAGGTCTCTCTAACTATGGAATGATCACGGTCAGAACTGAACTCTCTGCTCAGCCAGCTGGTGCCTGGAAAGTTGCAGAACTGAACAGTGGTCTGGGGGAAATCCCCAAACACTTCACTTCAGAGGTATTAACGGTGAGGGCGGGGGTGGGGTGGGGGATGGCTCTGGTGGTAAGGCCTTGCTTGCAACACAAGTGTGAGAACAGAGTTTGGATCCTCAGTGTCCTCACAAAGCTGGACATGACTGTGAACTCCGATCATGCCAGGGCTGGGGAGGGGGGTGTCTGTAGACAGGAGTAATCCCTGAAACTTCCTGGCAAGCTAGTCTAGCCGACTGATGAGTTCCAGGCTCAGACAGAGACTCTGTCTCAAAAACACAAAGTGGAAAGAAAGAGAAGATACCCGACATGGACCTCTGCATACACACATCATGCAATGTTGAGAGGACAGCAGTGTGATTTTATTGATATTAACATTACAGGAACCGCTAAAGATACTGGTCTTGCTGAATTCATTAACAGTCAGAGGATTAAGTTAGATTTTAGTTGGAAGTTGATGAAAATGGAGATGTAATATGATGTTTTACTCCATCCAAGTACATGTACCCAACTTCTTATCCTGAGCCCAGGTTAAGGACCGCTGGATTGAAGTGTCTGTCCAGGAGTGGACTACGCTAACAAGGACTCAGATAAGAGAACTGGAGCAGGCTGGATAGGCATGAGGGCTGAGGAGGGGCAAGGTGGCTAGAGCTGATGCAACCAACCAGAGACTCACCTCCTCAGCAAGATAACTCAAAACTGGCTGGGACCAGCATGGCTGACTGAAATCACTAAAGTCCTTTGCTTTATTATAATGGCATCTCCATGTCCTTAGCTTTACAAATCTGCCTGCTCCCATCATGCATCTGACACACCTGGGACAATTGTATTGAGAGACAAAAGAGCCCTCCATTCCTGGAATCCCCCATCTTTCTACCAACTACTCTTAAGAATAATTCCCCACTCCATTAAAGTTTGCCCATAAAATGAACTACCCGAAATCCCAAAGACCTGACTCTTGATAGATTGTTCATGTCTTTTCCCCCTGAGACAGGGTTTCTCTGTGTAATAGCCCTGGTTGTCCACAAATTTGCTTTGTAGACCAGGCTGGCCTCTAACTCAGACAGATCTGCCTGCCTCTTTTTACTTAATAAACTCGCTTGCTTTACTGAATACAGCTGTTTAGTTAATCAACCCAGCTTTGCTTTGTTCTGATTCATTCTGAAATTCTTTTCTGCACCTGTGCAGAAGAAAACTCGGGTTGTATGTTCAACAATGTTGGTTTCACCTCCCCATCATCTCCTCTGGGACCATGGTGTGCATCTGCATGAGTGTGTGCATGCATGCATGTGTACAAAGTGTGTGTATCCAAAGACATCCCTACTGTCTGAAAGCCAGTTGAAAAATGGGAAGCTATAGCCAAAGTCTCTCATTAAGACAACAAAATGTAATTTCTGAAGAAAGCAAATTTTGAACAAAACTCAAGTGTCTTACTAGTAAGAGTAACAAAACTGGCTTCTGTATGATATAAATTTATCAATGCAAATACACTACGCTCCTTCTAAAAGTTACAAATACACAATTTAAGTCTGATGCAATTTATTGTCCGGTTAGTCTTTGGACACAACTTAGTCCAATGCTGAAACTGACAGGATTCTGAGTATTTTCAGCTGTCAACTTTGTGTCATCCCTGGCAGCAGGAATCGCAGCAACTTCACTTCAAGAGTCGGCTCTTTGGGGTGTGGTTCACATGCGACGATCACTAAAGGCAGGAGGCTCTAGAATGCTTCTCCATCAGCTCTCAGGGCACCTAACATTGCATGTCTCTCTCACACACCCCGTCAGCTGCACTGGAGATCACAACAGGTTTGATTTATTTCCATGGACCCGGCAGATGCACTTTAACATACTGGGCGGGAGGGAGCTTGAGTTTTTCTCCAAGTGTAAAACGGTAACTATAACACTACTTCACTTCAGTTCACATGTTTACCTGAAAATACTCCAGAGTGTCACAGAGGAACTGTGTAGGTTAAAATGAAAACAAACAATAGGAAGGCTTCAGCTTCTAACTTTCCCTATAGTTTTGAGGAAAGTGTGCCCAACAATTCTTCATACAGCCCTGTGCATACCTTCTTAAAGTCAAATCTCTGGCATGGTGTTGACTTATTCCTCAAAAGAACTGCAATATAATTGTGTATGAAAGGCTGTTATTTCTTCTACATATTTTCATTCCTAGAGATGCCACTTTAAAACTACTGCTTTATTATTACTGTGTATATGGGGTGTATATGGGGTGTCCACATGCGACAGGGCACAAGTAGAGGTCAGACAGCTCTACGTAAAGGGCTCTTCCCTCCACCTTTATGTAGGCTCTGGGTATCAAATTTCTCTTCAGGCTTGTACAGCAAGCCTTTACCTGCTGAGTCACCATCCCAGCCAAAAGCAGATACAAAGTTAAACAGAGCATACTAATGAACAGACCTGAGTGGAGGTACATGTGCAGGCTCCGGGCAGCAGCAATAGTAATACAGTAGTTTGTTTTCACACTCATATGGTGTTTCCCTTGGACTTTATACACATTAGTATTGTAATCTTTGAAGGGTTTAAAATATTTAAAGCCCACCTTTGGGGTCTGTGTGGTAATGCACCCTTCCTTAATTCCAGTGCTTGGGAGGCAGATGGCCTCTCCCGACACATGTGAATCTCTGTGAGTCTGAAACAAGACCATTCTGGAGCACGGTCACCAAAAAAAGTATACTCTTGACTTAAACCAGTCCTTTCAAAGTTTTTTTCTACTATAGTCGAGTAAGGCCTTCTGGTGGCAAATAAGCTAACAAAGAGAAAATCCTTCAGCATCAGGAGCAGAGTGATATGTATGTAAATTATTAGAAATAAGCTGCAAACACAAAAACAACAGAAGACAAAACCCCTTTCAGTTGGTAAGTGCCCATTGCAATTTCAGCTTGCCCAAGGTTCATGTGAACAAGATTTAAGGACCTGAGTTGGCTGTAAGCCTGGGAGAAGCCCACAGAATGACCTGGATATTCAAAGAATGGAAGGAACAAAACCCTAGGGCATTAGGAGAAAGGTCAACCTCACTCTTGCTGATCAGACCACGTGCAAAGGTTCTGATCTTAGAAGACTTCCAAAGCCGCAAGACAGGAGGGTAGTGGCTGCAAAATTCTAGGTGGAGAATGGGAGATGGGGCCAAGGGCTTGAGTCTAGGGGGGCCCCCAACTCCCAGGGAGCAAATCTGCCCCCAGAAAAGGCTTTAGCATTACACACCAGCAAATGAGAAACAAAGGTGATTGAGTCACACGCTGGTTTGAGTTTTGACTCACATAGTACACAATAAATGTGTGCATACAGTTTCTGTGTGACAATTTTTTTTTAATTTAAGGAGTGGGATGGGGGTGGCAGACACTGAGAACCTGGCTGCAGCCTCTCCCTTCATGGGTCTGCTGAGCACAGGGCATGAGGGGCTCAGTTCTCTCCAGCTGTCCACCCCCCGATGCCCTGAGGGGAGGCTGCCTTCATTTCGCAGGAGCCGACATCACTATCAGGAGCATTCCTAGAGAACCAACTCAGAAACCAGGCTGACAAGAGATAAGAGGGCTACAGCTGCCCAGAGCTGCTGCTGGGAACCGGCCCACAGCTGGTTGGCTGGCTTGCCCATGCCAGAGAGCAGTACAGCGTGGCCAGAAGCTTCAAGATTTGCTCAGGCTGAACTCTGATCTACCCACCACAAATTCCATCTACCAAGAGGGAACGAAAGTCATTTTCAAAAGTGACACTCTGTCTTGATTTACAAGGACAAGAGGAAATACAATAGAACAAGCCCTTTGGGGGCTAGGGACATGCACAGTATGGATCCTAAGTGCCGCCCTTAGATGTGGTTAGTAACTGCTGTACAGCCATCCTCCACTACTGCTTTAGCATCTGCTGTAATCCAGTGGAGGATTTCTGGGCTCCTTTGGCTGCGCCAGAGGACTTGGAGAGTGGGTATCTTTCTCTGTTCTCCCCAATTTCCAAGCTCTCCACAGAGGACTGTTTAATCTACATCTCTACCTTCGAATGGTTTTCTAACTTGACCCGAATGCCCAGCCACCTCTTTAAGGTGTTTTTCAGGCACCTTGATCTTCCAAAATCCCCATCAAATGCATTTTCTTCCCCGCAAAGTGGGTCTCCCTCCTTATTCACTGGTTCCCAAGTGCTTTCCAGGTGACCAAGCTTGGACTTGGCCAGAGGCTTCAACTCATCAGCTTTCCACCATGAGGGTGCGCAATTTATTCCTCAGCCTGAGCCTGAATCTCAAGTGCTAGTCAAGCCTGCACTTAGTCCAGCCGGATCATAGCAAGGCTCTTACTCCACCCCGGGCCCTGCCTCCGGCCTATCCCCAAATTCACTCGCTCTGCTCTCCAAAGATCATGCAGAGCCACATTTCTCAGGAGGTCGGGCTTCTGCTCATGGACCCGCCTCTGGAACCCCTACCAAACAAAGGCAGCCAGATGCGCCAGAATCCTCCTCTGGAGTGTAAAGAAAACTCTAGTTTCCTTATCTCATTCAGCTTGAGGCCAGCCTTTTTATCAATCACAGGCATCCAGAGTCTCCCTCCCCCATCGCATTTCCACCTCCACGGCTTCACTAATGCAAATTCTGCCCTGACTCCTGCACGGGACCCTAAAAATCACTCACTGAACCAACTCATTTCAGAGCTGAGGAAAGACGCCACAAAAGGCTAAAGCGACTGGCATCAAATCAGAGCTCAGGTGAAAGGAACTGGACCTTCCCAGACACGCTGTTTTCCCAGATCACGGGATCTGCTTCTGCTTTGGGATGAAGTAATCTTTGGGGTCAAATTTCCTTATTTGGCTAAAACCTCTAAGCCTCTAAATTAATAATAACAATAACAATAGTCTAGAAGAACAACATATGGCCATATGGCTAGAAACACGTTGAGGCGTCTCTGAGACCCACACTTCACCAGTTTCCCACTACATGCTTAGCTGCAGTGATCCATGATGGTGAAGCCAGGCACTCACCCTGGATCTGCATCCAAGGCTTGGGGGCAGTTACCCTTTCTTCCATTCTGCTGTCTGCCTATCAAATCCAAATAAAGCATCCTCTCATTAGAGCAGTTAAAAACACACATCTACATCAGCAGACAGGTGCTCCAGGCCACCACAGCTGCTTCTCAATACATCCAAAGTATATCTGTGGTGTGTGTGTGTGTGTTGCACGTGTCTGTTTATTCATGTATGTGTACAAGTGTGCATACACATACGTGTACAGGCATGTAGAAACCAGAGGTCAATGCCAGGTGTTTTCCTCTGTTGGTCTCTATTTTTTAAAGATTTATTTCCTTTGTTTTATGTGATGGGTGCTTTGCCCGTACGTACATCAGTGCACTACAAGTATGCAATGACCTCAGAGGTCAGAAGACAATTTCAGAACCACCAGAATTGAAGTTACATACATTTGTGAGACACCACATGGGTGCTGGGAATAAACTCTAGTCCCCTGAAAGAGTTGAGAGGGCTCTTAACTGCTGAGCCATCACTCCAGCTCACCCCCTTACTTTTGAGACAGGGTGTCCAACTGGACCTGGAGCTCAACAACCTGAGTTGACCAATGAGCCTACGAATTCTTGTCTTTACCCCTGCATCCCACCCCACCCCACCCCACCCCACCCCAATGCTGAGATCACAGTCTCTGATTCACTCACAATGAGACTCTATCTACATAGGGGCTGGGGATTGGAACTCAGGTCCTCATACTTAACTGGAGAGCCCTCTACCGACTAAACCATATCCCAGGCCTCTGGAAACCACATTTTAAAAGACAAGCAATTCTGTTTCCTTTGCACACCTGCCTTTCCCACTAAGAGGTCATGTCTCAGTGTGCACCATCACAGATTTGCACAACAATGTATCCAAGTGCACAATGAACTTGGAGCAGGCGGGACTCTTAGCAAAGGTCTAGAATGAGCACACTGCTCCACTGAACAGCAGGTGACCACAGACCGTCTGTGTGGAGCTCTGTGCTCGCCTAGTCTCGCACGTGGAGCTTTTCCTGGGAGGAAAACAATCCACACAGCACAGCCTCAGCCAATTAACACTAGAAAACTGCCTGAATGTAATGGTCTCTCACATACACCAAAATCCAGTGAAACAGACCGAAACGTCGGAGGGATGCAAATTCCTAGGCATTAGTCATGAATTTTGAGAAATGAAAATATTTTACAAATCTTTCCACTCACTTGGAAACTTGGGAACATGGCTATTTCTGGAACAATAAGAAGGGTTTGACCACAGTACCTATATTAATATCATGCTCAACATATAATTTGCTAATAATCAAAATTCAAGGAGCCACTTATTAATCATAAGTGAGTTTTGGTTTGTTTCTGAAATCAAACTTTGTAAGTTTTAGTACTTTTTATTTGGAATCTTACATTGTATTAAAAATGGACAATAGAAACAGTCACAAATGACTATAAGCAAATATTGTCTCAAAAAATCTTAGGCTATTTTCACCTAATGACTGATTTCCTTAGGGTCCGCCCAGTAAAAAGAACTTCCGCAGAATACCATTCTTGGCTAATTCTCTGCCTTTAACAGGCCTATAATTGTAACCTTCACTGAACAAATAAACTTCCTTCCTATTTTTGAAGTTTTCCAAAAGTGGAGTGTCTAACGTTTTCGGTTGGCCAGCTTTTCCTAGTTTAAAACCTCGGCAGCAAGAAATTCTTCACAGAATCCCGAGAGAGGAAAAGGCCCAGGGACAGTAGAGCAGTCCCACTTGAGCGAAAGGCTGGAGTTATGACCTTGGGCAAAGACATTCGGGCTGCGGGGCGGGCGGCAGAAACCAGTGTAATTTCTCTGCCCGCTTTCCTCTTATCTGATCTAAATGATGCTTGACGGAAGAACCACGTTCTTGCTGGCCTACTGAGCAAGAGTTTAACTGCCACACCATGTGACAAAACAAGTCAGAACCCAAGCACAACAGCAGGAGTGAAATATAAAGAGAGCACTAGATTCCTCCTTGGTATGTGTGCGAGTATGTGTGCGGGAGTGAATGGGTGTGTGCAAGTGTGCATGTAGGAGCACATACCCGTGCACACACGCAGAAGTCAGAGGAGGGTGGTAGAAGATGTCAGCTGCCACGTTCTGTCACCTCATTCTCCATCCTAGGCTTTGACAGGCGGTCCCTTACTGAATCTAGAACTATACCCCCAAGAAGCCTTCTCTTTCCACCCCATACCATGCTGGGATTCAGGGCTGCACGTGGTATGCCAAGATTTTTTACATGGGTGTTGGGGGTTTGAACTCATGTCTTCACACTAGAGCAGCACTACCCACTTAGCCATCTCTCCAGTCCCTGAATATCCAAGCTGTAGTCACTTCACCCATGGAGGGGAGGAAGAGCTGAGATGGTAGCTCAGTGGTAGAGTACTTGCCTGGCATCCTCAAGGCCCTAAGCTCAATCCTCACAGCAAAAAGAGAATAGTGCTGGCAATAATAATAAATAAAAAGAAGGAACAGGGCTAGGCAACCGCAGAGTCATCTCTACCCACAAGTGCAATGAGGCAGCGTTGATGAATCACGCTTAAGTGCTTAATCTGGCCCAGGAATTGCTTCATACTGAGTAGCTAAAAGCTAAGTAGCCTGAAGGAAAGCTATTTATCCCCATTCTACTGACAAACACACCAACATTTAGAAACAGTGAGACAGAGCCCACTCCAAAGATATTCCCCTCTTACTGGAGACGCATGGGTAAAGATTTATGATTCTGGCCCAAGTTGCAAGCACAAAAACAGTTCCAAATAGAACAAGAATAAAGTGGATATTCAACACCATATGCTCACATATCAGAATCTGGGACCTAGGGAAGTCTACCACACCCAAGCTGAAGAGACTGAAAAGATGTAGTTGACATCAGTTAGTCTAGAAATTCAAGCTAAAGCAAGCCTGGCAGCCACATGTGCTGGGGCAAACCTACAGTCCCAGCCCTTGAAGGCCTGAGCAGGAGACCACGAGTTTCAGGCCAGCCTGGGATGCACGGAGACAAGGGACAAGGAAGGAAAGGGGAAAAGGAAAGGAAAAGGAAAGAGGAGAGGGAGGGAAAAAAGGAAGAAAAGGGAGCAGGGAAGAGAAGACAAACCCAGTAACTGCCAATAAATTGCAATCTCGGCCTCCATCACCTCAAAACTGACTTCTTGGGACTACCCTTGACCTTAACATTCTTCCAGTCCTGACCATCTTTGATTTTCTACCAGGGTTTCCCCTTCCTATTTTCTTCTCTCTGGCCAAGAACTCCTGAAATATAGGGCTATGGAAAGTATTTGTTACCGGCAACTGGTTCCACCCTTGTATGGCTACTTTCAAAAGCAGGCAAGTTGATCATTTATGCCTTTCTCTTAAGGAAAGAAGTTCTGTTTCTCAGTGGACAAGATCCTTTTCCAAGTTCTGCCAACCTGTTTAATAACAGGAACACCCCTGTGCTACCCAGACAGCACAGCTATGGCAGACAAGAAGAATGGTAAACTTAGAGCCAGACAACTCAGCCCTTAATTTTAGTAACTACGACTTGTGTTGTTCGACACAGTGGCACAAACAATAATGCATAATACTCTTGGGAAAGAGATGAGAGAATGACATGAAGTGTCTCTCCATAGCAGCAGTGAATATTTAAGATAGGGTGTGTGCCAGTCAGCTAGATTTAATCATTCCATGATATAATACTTCATAACATCATGGAAGGTACAGTAAACACAATTGCGTCTGTCTATAACAACATAACTTTTAAAAATAGCAGTGTCTCTGTGAGTTAGAGGCCAGCCTTGTCTAAAGTGAGTTCCAGGACATCCAGGACTACACAGAGAAACCCTGTATCAAACCCAACCCCAAAATAAAAAAAATAAAAATAAAAATAGAAATCATGGGGCCAGAGGAATGGCTCAGCACTTTTAAGAGCACTGGCTCCTCTTGTAGAGAGCCTGGGTTAAATCCCAACACCCATATGGCTGCTCTCAGCTCCAGTTTCAGGGGATAGGACTTCCTCTTCTGACTTCCACTGGTACTGCACAAACACACAGCACACAGACATACATACAGGCCAAACACTTCACATAAAATTTTAATATTAAAATGGCTCTGATAAGTTACCTAGCTTCTCTAAACTTTGGTTTCTTCATATCACTTGCCCATACACACATTACCAAAACCATTGGAAGAGTCAATAATCACACTAGTATCACAATTATTCCAAGAATCAGGAAAGCTATTGTACTTGACTACTCCCAACATAATGACTGGCACATATAAAATGTTCAGAAATGTGATTATCTCTTCCTCTCCATGGTATTTCAATGATAACCCAACTTTCCCTTCTCTTAAATGCCCAATGTAGGTAACGCTTTTCCAGACAAAATCAATCACCCCACTAGAGGAAGGAAAATACATTAGAGATATAGCTCACTTTCTGTGAGTCTTCTGGGAACAAGAACACTTAATGGACCAGTGTGTCACCACACCTCAGTGCCAGGGAGAGGCTCTGACACCCTCAGCCCCAAAAGCTCTCACTCTGCAAAGGTTCAGGCCATTCTTTCTCCCTGCGCCCAGTTCACAGAGCTGGTCCTCCCAGGCCACTGGGGCCTTGTGTTTATTTGCTGCACTTTTCCTAGTGGAAAGTCAAAGGCTTTCCACTGGCCCCAACTGCTCACACTCCCTACCTACACCTGTCCATTTCCCATGGCCATCTTGAGCTGACATTCACAAGTATGCTCTTACATGACTAAATGAAGTATGGGGAAATACACTGTTTCAAACACATGCATGGTTTGACTCATTAGAAGAGTCTGAAGACAGTGCAAGCAAATCAGCAAGACAATATTAATGTGTACAAAACCCAGAGACAGAAATTTGGGTATATGTTCAGTCATAAATTAGCTACGTGAGCTCAGTGACCAAAATTGACTGCTCTGGGAGCCAGTTTCCTTATGTAGAAAAGAATAAGCAGAACTGCGTTCAAAGCTCCACTCCACATACTCCAAACAACAGGACTGAATTCCAGCAAAATGACCACACCTGATCACAACCATTAACAGGGCTTGCTGGAAGGAAAGACTCCTTCAGTACTGAAGCCACCCAAGTCCCAAGAATTTGGTGACAATAATAGGCTTTCCCCCAAGGATAAAAAAGACTAGAGACAGAAGGTGCTAGGCAAACAACCAAGGGAGGGAAGCAACCAATCATCTTATCCAGCTGTGCTGCCTATGAGCCACAAGAACAGGGAAGAGGGGGTGGAAAGATTGTAAGAGCCAAAGGATCGGGAAATCTACTGTAGGGTTGTGTCTCCTAGAAATGAGAGTGAAGTTTCACTCATGCTACCTCTACAGTATGGCTTAACCTAAACAAGACCCGAACAAGGCACCAACAGACACGCTAAAGCAGAAACCTCTCGGGGCTCCACCCCTGGAGAAATACCTACAGGTAACTAAGGGGTGCTGAAGGTGGGAGAAATAGTCTTCCGCCATGGAGGTGCGACCTAATTATCATCCAACACCAAGCGGTTAGTCCTGAAATCATATACATGCAATACTGAATGGACTTAGCAGGTTGTATCTATGTATTTATGTGCACGCACACATACGCACACATACACACCAACTTAAAAAGAGGAGGCCAGGTATTTGAGAGGGGACGGGGGGAGGAGGAAAACATATGGAAGGAACTGGAGAAGGGAAAGAAGGGGAAGAGTGCACAGGCAGCACTAAGATAAAGGTACATTGTATTAAGTTCTCAGAAGAGCTAATAAAAATTAGAATGGGGAGGAAAGGGGTTTTGAAAACACTACTGTCAAAAACACAGCAAGGGGCAAGCAGGGCTCTCAACCTGCAGTGACTCTCAACCTGTAGGTCGCAACCCATCACCTAAGACCACCAGAAAACACAGATATTTACATTATGATTCCTAACAGTAGCAAAATTAGTTATGAGGTAGTAACAAGAACAATTTTATGGTTGGGGGTCACCACAACAAGAGGAACAGGGTCGCAGCATCAGGAAGGTTGAGAACCACAGGGCTAGAGAGAGGACTCAGCAGTTAAGAGCACTTCCGGCTCTTGCAGAGGATCTGAGTTTGGTTCCCAGCACACATGTCAGGTGGCCCACAACTCCAGCTCCACGGGATGTGATACCTCTGACTTCCTCAGGCACCTGCACTCACTAGCATATACCCACATGATGACACACACATACACATAATCAAAATATAACAAGTCTTTAAAAAAATCAAAACAAGGCAATCAGAGTTGGACAACCTTGAATAACTCAGTCATGTGAGGAAACTCCCACTCGTGCTTCCTAGCCATGCTTTGGCATAAGCTACCACACTGTAGCCTCCTTTACCCTTTCTGAAGATTTCTCTCAAACCTCACCTTCTAGTCTCCTCATAACCTGGCTGGAGCATTCATAAACACCATATTCACATTACAATCAACCTTCACAGGTCTCCTCTCCCCACTAAACTGCAAGAAGCTCAAAGGATGGGAACGTCGCCTCATTTCTGCACCCACAGCACCTAACACTGCGTGTGTGCACAGCCACTCACCTAACTACCCACCTACCAGGTTCTAGACAGTCTATGCTGTGTGCACCATCCACTCAACTACCTACTGACCAGGTTCTAGACAGTCTATGTTTACAAATGGTCTTTGCAGTTTCCTAAGCACATTCTGATGTTAGTCAAAAGTAGACTGTGCCAACAAAAGGAAAGAAAGCACAAGCAGATGTGAAGTTCCTATCAGAAGGAGAAAACGGTTTTGAAAAATTAACCTGGATAATTGTGGTCCATGCAAGAAAATCAATGCATCTCTTCTGTCCTAACACATGACAGATAGAAAAGAATCTGCAGGAAAGGTTCAAAGTGCATGAAGATCATATTATTTTTCAGGTAAATCTAACAGAATAATGTAGAATATGACTCATCCTTTTTTATGACAAAATCAAAGACAACAAAAATTTTTTAAATGGAGTCAGTTTGAGGTTTATATTCTCACAAATCTAACTAAAGATTTTTTTATAGGTCTCATAAATTTGCCTATATAGTGCTATATGAAAATTTAAAGGGGGCTGAAGAGGTAGCTCAGCAGTTAGCAGCATTTGCTGTTTTTGCAGGAGACTGAAGTGTTGTGAAATATTAGTTTAAAATGTGCTATGTTTGTTTATGCTGTGGAATATTTGTTTAATGATGCAATGATGTATTTTTTATGTTGCATTTGTTTAACTCTGTAAGGCTGTGTTACTTTGCCTGTCTAAAACACCTGATTGGTCTAATGAAGAGCTGAATGGCCCATGACAAGGCAGGAGAAAGGATAGGCGGGGCTGCCAGGCAGGGAGAATAAATAGAAGAAATCTAGGGGCAAAGAGCAAGGAGAGAAAGGGAGGAGGAAAGAAGGATGCTAAGGCCCAGCCACCCAGTTGCAGTCAGCCATGGAATAAGAAGAAAAAAAGATATAAAGTATAAAGAAAGATAAATAACCCAAGAGGCAAAACATAGTTAAAGACAGATGGGAAAGTGAAAAAAGGTGGCTAGAAACAAGCTAAGCTAAGGTTGGACATTCATAAGTAGAATAACTCTCCATGTAGTTATTTGGGAGCTGGGTGGTGGGTCCCAAAAGAGTAAAAACAAAAACTCAACTACACTGGAGTTCAGTTCCCAGCAACCATTTGAATGGCTAACCACTGCCTAACTCCAGCTCCAGTGATACAACACCCGCTTCTGCCCTCTAGGGGCACCAGCATGCATGTGCACACATACACAAACACAGAAAGAGAGACACAATTGTGTGTGTATATATATAGTAGTAAAAAACTCAAGAGAATATTATTTCTGCTCCTGAACTGAACTGAGGGGAGGAATTCACATCACCAGAAAAACACCAAACAACCAGGAGACATCACTGCATTCCTATTAGGATTATCAAAACACAGCTTTAGTTAGCATCATCTTCCGTAGAGAAACATATGTACTACAAGGTCGAAGCAGACACTGCATAAAATGTACCAGCTGAAGTGCAAGAGGAGAGGCAGAGTCCAAATAAACCAGTCTGTACAGTGTTGGGAGCAGAACCAAGAACTCCTGGCAACAATGCTGGAAACCTGAGAAGGCTGGTTCTAACTGCTGGGAAGGATCTAGAACTTCCCCATCACCATCTCACCATCAAGACCAACCCTAAGGGTCCTGTCTTATTTGATATAACCCAAAAAGTCCCTGTTGATCCTTTGCCCCTGGCTCACAGAATTCTACAACTCTTCTGCTATCAACTGTGGCCAGTACAATTCATGTGCCACAAAACATCTCTTCTACTGTCTCAAAACAAACAAACAAACAAACAAACGTTATAAACATTAGAGCACCAAACCCAGGCAAGAACATAGAATTCATTATTTCTGGTAGGAATGCAAAATGGAAGATTGGATATTCCTCACAAAAGTAAACGGACGCCTACCATACAATCCAGAAATGTCCCATGGATCTGCTGCCCTCATCTGACATCTGCAGGCACTCACCTGGTGTACATACATGCAGGCAAAACATGCATCGTCATAAAATAAAAACCAAGGAAACAGAAATGTGTATTTCTAGGTAAAATGAGTCAATCTGGAAAGACTGTATATGGCAGAGTTTCCAAAGGCAAAAATACACAGACAAGAAAAAGATTTGTGTTTGTCACAGGTTCAGAGGGGAGATGAAGGGACACAACACGGAGGGTTGGGAAGGCAGAGCGGTCTGAAGGACACTGGGAGCTGGTTCAGCTCACTGTTTATTCTGTCCATGCCCACCAGAGGGTCACCCCAGAGTGAGGGGCTGGTAACAGAATGGACACCCCAGAGTGGGTGCTGGTAACAGGACAGACCATAAGGAGTGTGCAGTCAGGCTTGGTAGGAAACCTCTGCATCTTCTACTCAATTTTCCTATGAAACAAACACCACTTTTTGTTCTTTTATGAGGCCCTGACTGCCCCATGTAAAATGGACCAGCCTCCGCCTCCCAGAGATCTTCCAACTTCTCCCTCCCGAGCGTTGCGTCAAAGGCCTGCAGCCCAACATCTGGCTCTAGCACTGTTTAAAAACGGTGTTTTGGCAAGAAAGGAGAGGAGGCAATGTATCCTCTCAATCAAACCCCATTCCAATTCCTAGCCTGAGGTAGTACCCCACATTATGCAGGGTTTGGTACAAAAAGAGCAAACACCAAAGACTCTGAACTTGATAAACTGAATAGTTACTACATAAAAAGTTCAACTTCTTAAAAAGGTGTCAGAGTGTGAGGTGCAAAGATTTTCTTTGACTTTTGCTCCCTAGATACCTGATTTCAAGATCACTGATCTTCTCTTTGGGTTTCTCTTATAGGAAAAATAAAAACAAGAAACCCAAATTGAACCATGGTGTATGTCCCTGTATATATGAGAACCTTGTTACTTGCAGTGCGGTCTCCAGCCTGGGAGCAACCACATCACCCAGGAGCTCACTAGAAATGCAGCAACGAAGGAGTCCATTCCGACCAAGTAAACCTCAGGCACATTACCAGAAACTTCCCGGTGACTTGCACACACTGTGGTAAGGTACCCCATGCTGGTTTCCATGGCGTTTTCAGACTAGCAAAAGGACTGCAATACTTAAACAACCACAATGCAAGGCATCTCCTAGAGTGGAGCAACAGCTTCAAGTCTGAGGGAGATCAGTCATGGTCTCTACTGGGTCCCCACTGTCTTGGGTCAAATGACAGCCTTTCTGAGGGAGTCTGACTTTCATGAGGGTTCAGGTGACCACTCACTTACCCATCCTCACGGCACTACCGCACAGTCTCCCCCAAACGTAGCCACCTACATGGACTGCAATGCCACAATATCCCTAGCTTTTTATTTACAATTCTAGCAGCCTAACAAAGCCAGCCCGACCCTTCCCTTCCTGGTACTCTCCACTCACGCAACGAGTGAATGATTAATCAGGGATGCCTCAGGAAAAGGACAGAGGACAGAGGGGTTCTGACAGAAATGGACCATTAGGGCACAGACACATACAGACTACGATGAGTTAGGGAACTCATCCAAGGAACAAACTATGCTTAACCTTGCTTCTTGTGAGACCCGCTCTGGCTGTGTTCTGCTGGAGACAGCATCCACTGCAGCATTCCTCCATTTTCTCTTCCTAAGGACCACCGATGCTTGAGGTATTAGCCCAAGAGAACCTGCAGCACTACAGACAACGATAAGGCTCCCGAAGCTGGACTGACGTGTGGCTTACTCCAGTTGCACTTAGCAGAGGCAGCACATTTTCCAAGTTCCAGCAGTGGCTTGACTATTAGTAAGTTCTTGGCTCTATTAAACTTAAGCAATTACTAATTAAATGTAGCAGTAATATAAAGAAGAAAATGCCTGTGCTTTAAGGACACATCTCAAGGACAAACCAACATAGGA
Source organism: Bramus lutescens (assembly GCA_001685075.1). NCBI lineage: Eukaryota > Metazoa > Chordata > Mammalia > Rodentia > Cricetidae > Bramus > Bramus lutescens. The sequence goes on from LOEQ01002458.1 coordinate 444,115, forward strand.
CTGACTTCAAGCAAGGCTGCAGTGTTGCCTAAATAAACACCTGCCATAGTCAGGTGGACACCTCCCAAGAAAAGCACAGTGAGAGCGGCTGTTCTGTGTTCTGGTAACGGAAGAGCAAGTCCAGCCGACGTTGGCACTGACGGTGGGCTACTCCAGGCACAGAGAAACTCCAGGGTGAATAAATAAGCTGCGAGCCTGAACAGGACTTGACTGAATGCTGTGCTTAGAAGCAACTGACCAAAGAACAAGATGCAATTGTACTCAACATGCAACTGTACAAACAACAAGCAAGAAATTGCTTCAGGAAAGAAGACTGAGGCGAGCCAGAAGGCCAGCTTGTAAAAGCTGCAGAACGATGATGCGGCCTTCCTTCCTCAGTACCCAAGCCTAGGTTACCCCCATCACCTCCTAACACAGCCACAACAGCCCAAGAAGTCAGCATCCTCCCATCCACAACACACATTAGTGAACACCACCACTTCCTTCCACCCACCTACCGGCCTCCTAGTGTGTTTAAACACCATCCAAACCCAGCCCTGTGCTCAGAGCTCTCATCCAGCTGGCCTAGAATACCCTCCACACTCTGGATGGAGTCTGCCTCTCTGCACCAACTCACTGGACCTTCGTGCTGCCGCTGGGCGACAGGGCAAGCTTGNGGCTTGCCCCACTCTACCCAATCCCCACACCCTCTCCGTCTACTTCTCTTCCCAGCACTGACCGACAGTTGGAATCACCTTGCTTATCTATTGGCTTCTCTCTCTCTCCTTATTAGAATGTAAAGACCATAAAAATAGGGAACTGGTCTACCTCTCTCTGGCTGAACCCCCAGCTGGTCACAACAGCCTGGCATACAGCAGAGGCACTGTAAGTATCTATATATTAAGTGACCTATGAATGAAGATGACTATAAATGCATGTTTTAGACAAAGACAAAATAGGAACAATTAACAATCAATTACTTATTTAAAAAATATTCTTTTCTAAGGCATTTTAAAATATTTGCCTTATAAAACTTCAGGGTGAGCTGGATATGGTGGTGCATGTCTTTAACCCCAACGCTTGGGAGGAAGAGGCAGGAGGATCTCCATGAGTTTACGGAAAGACTGCCCTGGCCCCCTGACGTACGTACACACACACACACACACACACACACACAATTCAAGAGGCAGAGCAGGAATCACATGTTTGAAGTCAATGAGGGCTAAATAGTGAGATTCTGTCTCAAACAAAAAACAAAAATGAAAATCTCCAATGTGCAATTCTTAAAGAACAAACCTAGTTGCAAAATACACCTCCAGTGCAATGGTTCTCAACCTTCCTAATGCTGCAACTCTTTAATACAATTCCTCAGGTTGTAATGACTCCTAATCATATAATTACTTCATTGCTACCTCATAACTGTAATTTTTCTATTGTTATGAATCTTTATATATCTGATATGAAGGATATGATATGCGACCCCCAAAGAGGCGAGACCCACAGGCTGAGAACACTACTCTAGAACATGAGTGTTACCTGGTTCACAGAGAGTACCCAACATACACTTGCTGAATAAACCTACAGTCCCTGGAAAATAACATATGGTACAATCCATATGAAAATACCTTGAATTTCAGACACAGAAAGTCTGCCTACATTTTTATATGCCATCTTTCATTTTTATCTGTAAACTGATATATACACATACACTCAAAATCCTGTGACACTAGCAATAACCTTAGTCACAATCTTTACAGGCAGGTACAAATCCAAGAAGATTTCTAGGGTTACCTGGCAGGTTTTCTGGGATCAGTTTTCACTAACAGATACGCAGAAGCAAAGAGTCAAGCAACAGACAAGCTCAAGGCTGTGGGGACATCTGCAGGGTTAGTCTAAACACCAGAAAGCTCAAGAAGTTTCTTTTTATTTATTACGGGGGAAGAGGAACAACTATCCCCCCCGGAAGACTTATGAAGAAACTGTACTTAAATCCCAGATCTATCATTTATTCAGTGCACACCCTTGACCAAGCTCCACGCTCAACTAAAAGCAGAACAGGGTGTGTACTTATTTAAAAACAAAACAACAACTCTTAAACGTTTTCCCACCTAGTTCTTACTCCTTCATTAGGCTGCTCTCTACAGTTAGCGAGTGCCATTCACACAAGGAGACTGCCAGCTCAGGTATCCCTCTGCATCAACAATACTCACTCCCCTTTCCCTCCCCTGCCAGGTGCAGAGCTTCCACTGCCAAGGTCAAAATGGAAAATAAATCAGCTGAATGACGGGTAGGTGTGGTGTGAGGCCTATGCCTGTGTGCACCTGAGTGATGGTAAGCATCTCTAAGTTGAATATAAACGCCCGTTAGGATTATGCCCATTGTTTGTGTTATCTATATCTTTCTTTCCGCCTTTAGACCATTCCCTATTTTGAAACAAAGTCTTCACCATAAGCAAACACATGTCTACACAGGTTCCCATAAAGTGAATGTCACTCTTATAGTCTATAATCCCGAGTAGTTTTTCTTTCTTTCTTTTTGGATTTTAGTTTGATTTAGTTTTAGTTTGAAACTCAAGAGACTGAATTTCTTGAAGCCTAGACTGACCTTACCTAGATACGGAGCTGAGGATGACCTAACTCGTTATCTTCCTCCCTCCACCTCAGTGTTTACAGGTGCAGCACCACACCCCAGTTTATGAAATGCTCTCAAAAAAGGTGACATTCTTCATTCACAAAACACTGGTTGAGAAAACTGATTCAAGATGTAATCTATAATTGCACGAGCTACACAAAATATATACACACATATATACATTATACATATGTGTATGTGTGTGTGTGTGTGTATATATATATGTGTATATATGTAAAATTATACAGCTGGGCATGGAGGCATACAACTTTAATTCCAGGATGTGAGAGACCAGACTAAATGCAAGGGGTAGATTGTAAAGATCTACTATTCCTAAAAAAACAAATCAAAACAAACAAAAAAAAAAACAAAAAAAGCCTGATATTGCTTCTTTGTTTTTCAGTTATATTTACTTCTCCTTGCTGATGTTGGAATGAAACATCTCTGTGAAGCTCAATTTTCCCCCTTAGAGAACAGTATTAGAAAACAGCAATAACCAAAATAAACAAACACCAATAATAATAATAAAAGGACTCAGTTCTGCACCTGAAGAATATATATATATATATATTCTGAATCACTTCACAAACTACATTAACACTATTTTTTAGAAAAGTTAAACGAGTCTTCAAAAGCGAAAATGTGGACATTCAATAGAAAATCATACTTTATGTACAGGCTCAAATCTTTTCTACAACCTTCTCAGTGAAGCACCAGCTGCTTCCGGAGGCCACGCTGGTCAGGACTGTGTTGGGATGTTGTTCCTTGGTGTCACCTCATAACCAACCTTACCTAGTTTCTGTCTCCACTTTATAACTTAAATTACAGGCGAAGCCACACGTGCTCCCCCCAAACAGGTATTCAAAAAATGTAATTAGTGAGGAAAAAACAACCCACTCTGAACGCCTCACATCATACCTGGAGATATAACTCCATCTAATTACTATTTATAAAGGGTCAGAGACGAGCTAACGGGTTCTCTCGAAGTGAAGTTTTCTCTCTCTCTCTCTCTCTCTCTCTCTCTCTCTCTCTCTCTCTCTCTC